>OAMR01000546.1:852492-881226 GCA_900205405.1 Echinochloa crus-galli | reverse complement strand
ACAAAGCAACTGATCCCTTGCATGCATTGGAATAATTAATATAGGTTAAATGAATTATTTATGAATATTAAAATCAAATATAAGTTGTAGAAACATTTTTGTTGCATTCATGCTGCTGCACTGTGTTTTGGTTGTTGGCAAATTAAGTTAGAATTTAAATTCTGTTTAAATTCGAATTTAATTAGCATTTGTTTGAGCCCTAGAAAAGTTAATTCAAGTCGAGTTCACTTTTCCTCCCAGAACTTTTCCCTCGGCTCACTTTCCCTCCCTCTACTTCTCCCCGGCCTAGCCTCACTCCCCTCCCCTTTCTTCCCCCCTGGCCCACTCTGCTCTTTCCGCTCGGCCCACCCCCGCCTCAGCTCGCGCAGGCCCAGCAGGCTGCTTGGCCCACTCCGCGCCCCGCCCCTTTCCCGCTTGGGCCACCGACAGGCGGGACCCGCTGGTCAGGTTCTTCTCCCTCGCCTTCCTTTCTCGTCTCGCGCGATCGACGCCGAGCTGCCCAAGGGCAAGTCCGGCCAAGCCGCTTCCCCCGCGCACCAAGGACCCCGCCGAGCTTCGTGGAAGTTTCCCCCGCACCGCCCCTTCCATCTATGAGCAGCACCCCGCAAGGAAGGCCCCTCTCCATCATGGAAGCAATCCCCCCTTTGGAAAGCTCGGGTGCGGCCACCGCCGCCAATTGGTCTTTGCTCGCACGCCGAGGGCCATCCCCCGGGGCTATAAAAGCCGCCACCGAGACCCCTAAGCCCTCACAACCCCTCAATCCTGAACCCCGAGCATCCCCGGCCCTCTTCTTTCGCGCTTCGCCACCGGTTCCTCCCCAAGCCGCCGGCCGACATCGAACACCATCCCCCAACGCCGCTCCGGTCGAATCAACCCCACCAGGAGCTCCACGCAGTGGTAAGCTCCGCCCCCAGCCTCTCCTAGCTCGCTCTCCCGCTCCGTAGCGCGCGCACGACCTCGCCGTGGTTGGCCGCCCGCTGCTCACAACCGTCCACTACCTCCGGTGAGGAAACCAACGACTTGGACCCCCTCGTCATGCTCGTCGTGTCCCCCTGATCCCGTAGGACCAAATCTCGTCAGAAACCGATCGCTCTAGCTCGAATCCGAGCCAGCGTCGGCGATGCGCCGCCACGCGCATGGGCGGCGCCGCCGCAGAACCCTGCCGTCGGCCTCCCCTCTCGCCTGATCCGCACCTGGGCCGTCGGATCTTAATCCAATGGCCCGCGTACCCCCCCCCCACCGAGTCAAACCCCGAAGTAACGGTCAGCCGAGCCACTTTTGCTAAATTGCCCCTCCACTTTTTAGTAATCAACCCGCGGTCCTATTTAGTTCAAAAATAATTCCAGATAGGTCTTGTTTTTATTGAAAACCCCCCTGCACTTTTTAAAAATAGAACCCGCAGTCCTGTCTATGTAATTTCACGAGTAAGCCCTTAGGTTTTTATATAAAATTATGTATAGGTCCCTGGTTTCATCAAATTAAGCCCCTGGAAACTTTTAAAAATTGCCAGTAGGTCCCTAGAACTTAGGCTTAGTAAAGCCATATCTTTTTCGTTTTAGCTCCGATTAGTGTGATTTTCGTGCTCATGTGTTCGTAGTGAAGCGTAGAATATTTCTAAAACCATTTTTATACTGTTTCTACTGTTTGGTGTACTGTTCAAATAGAATATTATTTGCTTGCATGTATTGGTATGCGTGTATGCTTGTATAGTGCTCCATGTCCAGTCGGTGAGCCATTAGCTTTGGAGTTCGAGCTCGGTGAGGACTTTCTGGAGGAGGACTCACAACAGCAGCAGCAGCACTTCGAGGAAGGCAAGTTATAGCACGGACAATCCTTGCTACCTAGACACACCTGTTTTCATACATTTACATTCATATGCATGTGTCTAAAGTTGATGTCCTATTAAGGTTGTACCTAGTTTGTTTACCCTGTTCCTTTGATTTCCTTGGGTTTATGCATATGGGTAGATTTTTTCTATGCGCATCTACTATCACCATTATTTAACTGTAAACTTTGACTTAATGGTTCACTTCAACATTAATGATAAAACTTGCTTTTTAGCAACTTGGTTTAGGGAGCTAGAGCATGTGTTGTGTGCTTTGCTCTAGTGTCCCTCCGTAAGGTTAGGTTCTTAAAGCGGCAACCTAGGAGCCTGTCGCTACCGCTAGAACTATTATGGCTCTGGTCTTGGTCAACTAACTTATACGGCTCTAGCTTGCCAGTGGCTACCATTGGGGCCAACGGCGTTAGTAGACACAAGGTGAAAGGGTGTTTCCGGATTCCACCGAGGATGGGCGATCCGTCGGCTAGGTCACATTAGACCCAGTCCCGTGTTGGGTGTCCCTGCGATGGGGAACTCCACACGTTGCGCATGGATGGGTGCGATACCCACGCTCTGGTTGCCATCGACCCCCTATGGTGTGACTCTGTAGGCGTACGTCGATCTCGGTGCCTGTGGTCTCACCGCCTTATTAAACTAGCGGCTACTGTCTTGTTAGGGTGTCTTGTGAAAAACCTCGTAGCGTCCCTATGCCGTCACACCTCGGAAATGTTGATGTGCGTGGTTGGGTGCAAAGTTCCTTTGAACTTTTACGCGACTGATGGGTAAAGGGCGAAACCTCTGCAGAGTGTACAATCTATCATGATAGCCTTGCTTAAGGTCACAAGCCGCCTGGATCCTTTTTGATTAGAAGATGATATTCGTTTATGATTATTGTCACTTATACTTCTTTAATTGGGTTACAACCGGGTTTCATTTACTTGTAATAGTTGTTAAATGTTAAAATGAACCATCTAAAAGTGCTAATGCAGTTAAGCCGAGTCTAGCCTATTTTGAGCCTTCATACTCGTGCTATACTTGCTAAGTATCTGTTTACTTACACTTGTCAATATTCAACAAAATCCCGGATGGGTAAACAGATTGGGTTGATCAGGAGACTGCTGCTGAGTTCCCTGAGCACCTGCCGTACTTCTGAGTTGCGCTCTCCCAGTCAGAGTCCATGTGGACTACGGCTCCGCTAGTTGAGAGTTATAGACTTCCATTGTAATAAATATTATTGTTATACTCCGATGTAAACTATTTTATTTCGAGCATTTGTACTCTGTTTACCATATTTGTTCACTGTATGTGTTCTCTGGACTTCCTGGGCACACATATGGCCGCAGTCGGGTTTTTGTGAAAATCCGGGTGTGACAGCCTCGGAGGTTCCGGAGTCGTCTTTAGAAGCTCTGGTATAAGCTCTTGTATCTTTTCCTTTTCCTTTTGAAAGACTTGAGTTATCAATATAATTATCTTTATCATCTTGCCTTTGTCATTTATAGCTTGCTTCTACTTTATTCTAGTTGCATCTATATCGTGTTTAGACTATAGTCGGTTCTAGTTCTAGTGCTTCTAGTTCCTGTTTAAGTCTTTGTCTTAGCTGGTTCTTCGACTTAACCCAATATTTGTCGGTGAACTGTCACCGGGGGTATTGACGGGTTGTTTGCTTTTGCTAGTGAAGTAAGTAGCCGTTGGTTAGTGTGGGTGTGGTACCCAGACTAGTCAGTGGCTTGGTTTGCCCCCGATTCAACGAACGTGTGGTAGCCGTTAGGTGGTGACCACCCTATACGGTCTTTGTAATCCACCTCGTTAGTCTCGGCCTGTAGGATCCCCCAGTATGGAGCTGGTGGTACCCCTTCTCATTGTTGGCGGTCGTTACAACCCAAATTCGACCACCAATACTCGGGAATAAATGAGAGTCTATGGAACATTCCATGTACTTAGGTTTTATTTCTAATGGAGTTCCACGAGTTTTGGTGAGTGTCGCTTGTGTGACCTGCCAACCGACCCCAGGAGCTGGCCCAGCACGTGTGCAAGCTCAAGGCGGTGCAGCACTGGGCCGAGCCCAGTGTTCGCGAACACGTGGGTTCGGCCGAACCAGGGAACCGCCTCCAGGGTGCAATCCTGGCCTTTGGCTAACTGGGCAGTTCGGCCGAACCGACCCAGTTCGCCCGAATCCCCCAGATTCGGCCGAACTAGGGGGGAACCGACCTGAGCTTCCTTGCATGCTACTCTGCCTCCCACCGACCCTGGCCAGCTATAAATAGAGCTCTCCTTCACCTACATCAACACACAACATGAGAGTAGAGTGCAGGCGAAGCACTGTTAGTTCTCCACTTGTATCAGTAGAGATAGGGAGAGAGGAGAGGTGAGCGTCCCGTAGAGGAGCCGAAGTGTCGGCCCCTCTTCCCGCTGTACCTCTACGGATGCGACTTCACTTCGAGTAACATCCGGGTCTTGTCTGGTAACTCTTATATCTCTCACTGATTAATTGAGCATTCAGTTCTTACTTTTATATGCTTGCTGGTTCTTCGTTCAATGCTTTGTTGTGTAGTATAATTGTATACTAGCAGCTTAGCTTGAGTGCTTACCTGTCTGCAGTAGATAAGTATTAGTCAACTAGTGTAGGTGTGGTGCCTATACTTGAGGCTAACTTAGTTTAGAATCAGTCCACTTCTCGTTCTCCGTGGAAATCAATACCTTGGAATACTCCCGGGTGAAAGCTACATCGGTATCCGTCCTCTTGCGGATTTATCTGTAGGCCGTAAGGAGTGCCAACAAGCTTTCTGGTGCCGTTGCCGGCCGGGGAACGGTAGCTGTTCTGATTCCGAACCCAAGTTGTCCGTGTATCCCACCACCATCCACCATCCATATGGATCCCACTCTTACCTTACGCCAACACTCGGCTCCAAAGGGCGATTATTTGGAGCCTCCACCATCATCACATCCCATATCCACACCCGGCTATGAGCTACGTCCCGGCTTCATAGCCATGGTTCGTGAGCAATCGTTCTCATGAACGAAGGCCGAGAGTCCATACGCGCATTTGCGCGAGTTTGAGCAACTCTGCTCATGCCTGACCATTGCGGGCCTGACACAAGAGACACTCAAATGGAAGCTATTCCCGTTTTCACTAGCGGGAGGAGCAAAGAAATGGTACTCTCTGGCTGTCAGTACTATGGACGGGAGCTGGGAAGTTCTCAAGGAAAAATTCTGCCTAAACTTATTCCCAGTCTCCAAGGTAGTCAGTCTCTGAGCGGAAATCATTAACTTTAAGCAATTAAAGGGAGAATCGTTTTTCCGGATCTGTAGTGACGGACTCCTCAGAAGGTGCATCCCTGCACATGAGGCATATAAAATCCTAGAGAGGTGCCACGCAGCTCCGTACGGAGGACACTACGGTGCATTCCGGACCAATGGTAAAGCTGCTTCTGGAGGGTCGTTCTTTCATTTGGTCCCTAGTGAAGCGAGGGTTGTCCTGGACCGTATCCTAGACAACACCCCCTACACTGGAATCTATGATGAACTCCCTAGAAGAGAAGCAGCCTTAACCTGAACCTAAAAAGCCAATACCAGTCCAATCCAAATCCATTAGCTCGTCCAGTCCATCAGAACCTGAAGCTCATTTCGAACCACAACCATATCCTAGCCCAGACTACTATGATTCACTCTACATCGGGAGTGTAACGAGTTTCCCTCGAGAACACCGTGTAGAGCTCATAGATCAAGCCCCTGACAAGGAAGAACTCGAATACAAGAGAGAATACCTTGGACGTCTCTCTGCTATCATGAGTCGGGAGTGGCTAGAAGAAGCCGAAGCCTCAACCGAGATCGTCATGATGCCCAGAAAGATTCAAAGGATATACTGTGAGGTCCTGGGCAAAGACAAAGAAATTGGGTATGACCCGAGCCTCGGGATCAACATAATCTCTAGCTCGTTGGTGCACGACCAACTCCCTGGTGTACCTTGGTCATTTTCTCAAAAACGACTAAAATTCACTTCAGAAAGAATCCTGGATTGTTTGGGGATCTTGCGGGTCACACCCGCTAAGATTAACGACCCTGAACTCTTCATGGATTTCCATATCTTCGACCTACCCAGCGACACCACACATCCCATCTGACCTACCCAGTGACACCACACATCCCATCTTCATAGGTAGACCAATCCAGAAGATATTGGAAAAGGCACCAACAAATCAGCTAGTAGAGCTCAGGATCGGCAAATAACTCATCCCTGTCCCCTATTCTCAATCCTTGAACACCCCATTAGAGGCAGACCCCAATCCTGACCCATTAGAGGAAGTTAGGTCAGCTCACCTATTAGACCTAGAGCAGCCTATTCCAGATGCCCGAACTGGCCGGAGATGTGTATAAGAGACAGGAGGAAACACACCCTCCGATTGAGCTCGATACAAACGAAACTCCAAAACCTTCCCCAATCGAGCTCAAACCGCTTGCACCTGGACTTAGGTATGCTTTCCTCTTTGGGGATAAGCAAACTCCAGTAATCATCAGTGATAAGCTCTCCGAATTAGAAACCCAACAACTCATCACTGTCCTGGAGAAGAATCGATTGGTCTTAGGATATTCTCTCCAAGACCTGAAAGGGATTAGCCCAAATCTCTGTACTCATCGCATCCCGATCGATTATGAAGCAATGCCGTCTCAGGAACCTCAACGACGGCTGAACAATGCCATGAGAAAGGTCGTGAAAAAGGAAGTTCTCAAGCTCCTTCATGCTGGGATCATCTACCCAGTTCCCAATAGCGAGTGGGTTAGTCCCGTCCAAGTCGTTCCAAAGAAGGGAGGAATGACGGTAGTGCGCAATGACAAGAATGAGCTCATTCCTCAGCGCACTGTTACCAGGTGGCGTATGTGCATAGATTATCGTAAACTCAACAAAGCCACCAAGAAAGACCATTTCCCTCTTCCGTTCATAGACGAGATGCTTGAACGGCTAGCCAAACACTCCTTCTGTTTCCTTGATGGTTACTCTGGATATCACCAAATCCCAATCCATCCTGAAGACCAGAGTAAAACCACGTTCACATGCCCTTATGGGACGTATGCCTATCGGCGTATGTCCTTTGGGTTGTGTAACGCACCTGCCTCTTTCCAACGTTGCATGATGTCCATCTTCTCTGACATGATTGAGGAGATTATGGAAGTGTTCATGGACGATTTCTCAGTTTATGGAAGGACCTTCACCGAGTGTCTGAAAAATCTGGACAAGGTCCTCCAGAGGTGTAAAGAGAAGCACCTCATTTTGAACTGGGAAAAGTGCCATTTTATGGTGCGAGAGGGTATTGTCTTAGGACATCGGGTGTCGGAACGTGGAATCGAGGTAGACAGGGCAAAAATAGAAGTGATTGAGCAACTTCCACCTCCCACAAACGTTAAGGGAATCCGAAGCTTCCTTGGTCATGCCGGATTCTATAGGCGCTTCATCAAAAACTTTTCCCAGATATCTCGGCCCTTGACCAATCTTTTAGCCAAAGATGCCCCCTTCATTTTCAATGAGGAGTGTTACGCCGCTTTTCACACCCTCAAGAAGGCACTCATTTCCGCTCCCATTATCCAGCCTCCCGACTGGAGCATCCCATTTGAAATCATGTGTGATGCGAGCGACTATGCCGTAGGAGCTGTGCTGGGCCAAACTAAGGACAGGAAGCACTATGCTATCTCATACGCTAGCAAAACGCTCACCGGCCCTCAGCTCAACTACGCGACCACGGAAAAGGAACTCTTAGCGGTCGTATTTGCTATAGACAAATTCCGGTCCTACCTAGTCGGGGCCAAGGTCATAGTCTATTCAGATCACGCTGCTCTGAAGTACCTTCTGACCAAGAAGGATGCAAAGCCGAGACTCATCCGCTGGGTTCTGCTACTCCAGGAGTTCGACATCGAGATAAGAGATAAGAAGGGAGTAGAGAACTCAGTGGCTGACCACCTGTCCCGAATGGAAGTACCATCTGATCTTCCGATCGACGATTACTTGCGGGATGACACGCTCCTTAAGGTCACCACTGGCGATCCGTGGTACGCTAACATAGTAAACTTCATGGTCACGGGGTATGTCCCTCCTGGGGAAAATAAGAAGAGATTAGCTTATGAGAGCCGACTCCATCTCTGGGACGACCCGTACCTCTTCCGGATATGTAGTGACGGACTCCTCAGAAGGTGCATCCCTGCACATGAGGCATATAAAATCCTAGAGCGGTGCCACGCAGCTCCGTACGGAGGGCACTACGGTGCATTCTGGACCAATGCCAAAGTCTGGCAAAGCGGATTTTATTGGCCAGCATGTACGAAGATGCAAGAGCATTCTTCATGCGATGCCCCCGCTGTCAGAAACACGGAAACATTAACACTAGAGACGCGATGCCACTCACTAGCAATCTCCATGTAGAAATTTTCGATGTTTGGGGAGTGGACTTCATGGGTCCCTTCCCAATTTGCGAGGGTTGCCAGTTCATCCTAGTGGCAGTAGACTATGTCTCTAAGTGGGTGGAAGCTCTACCTTGTGTAGCCGCCGATTCTAGGAACGCGAGACGAATGTTTCATGAGTACTCGATCGGTCCTATAGAAGTGGTCACTGAAGTCGGTGAACGCCGTGATCCCATTTCATCGATTCAGCCTTCCGTAAGTATCTTTCAAGTCTGGGGGTGCAGCATAATGTTGCTACACCCTATCACCCTCAGACTAGCGGTCAAGCAGAAACATCAAACAAACAAATCAAAAATATTCTGCAGAAGACCGTAAATGAGATGGGTAGGCAATGGAAGGATAAACTCCCGGATGCACTCTGGGCATATCGTATGACCTATAAGACGCCCATAGGCATGACCCCATATCAGCTAGTATATGGCAAGACTGCCACTTACCAGTAGAGATGGAGTTCAAAGCTCACTGGGCCATTAGGAAGTGGGGTATGAACCTTCCAGCTGCCGGCCTCAAGCGGAAGATCCAGTTGGCCGAATTAGATGAAATGAGGGAACGAGCTTACCACAACTCTCGGCTATATAAGGAATGGACCAAGAGATGGCATGATAAGAGAATCAAGGTCAAGATGTTCGAGCCGGGAGATAAGGTCCTCGTTTTCAACTCCCGTGTCAAACTTTTCGGTCACGGGAAGTTGAGGAGCAAGTGGGACGGCCCATTCACAGTAATCAATGCTGCATCTCATGGGGCCGTCACTTTGCAAAGCGAGGATGGAAACACCTTTAAGGTCAACGGAAAGCGGTTGAAGGTTTTCCTAGAACCAGAACCTCTGCCACTCGACGAATTAGATGTCGTCGAGTTCATAGAACTCTCAACTCCGTCCGTCTTTAGATAGAGCACCGTTTAGTTCAGTTTAGTTTGGTGTGTTAGTTAATTGTGTGATTCATTTATTTTGCTTAGATTCATGATTAGGGTGCTCTGAATTTTCCCTTCCAATCATTTGTTCCAAATTTTAGTTCGAAGAATAAATAAAATTAGAGTTGAATGCAAAAAGAATAAAATTGTCGCTCCGGTTGGTGCATTTGAACCAACCGGAGATTGCCCTGTTTAACGAAAAGATACATGAGTATAGGCATGACACAGTGGAGGAACAGGACGAGAATGAGCAGGCCGACCAGCTAACTCAGTACCTTTCAAGGTTGAATCCCTACCAGTGAAGAGTCCAAGCTTGGAGGAGCACCCCCATCAGGTACGTTCCGAATTACTCAACACTTTGGTCATTCAATTGAAAATACTTCCCTTGAATAAAATTAACTCTCAACCATGCATGGAATGAATCATATGCCTCTCGCTTTGGAAATGATGAATGATTGCTCTGTCATTAAATTTGCTAGTACTTTGTTGCAACTAGTTGCTTGACTATGCTTGAGTTATTTGGCATGAGTAGAAATGAACCTGAAAACCTTGTGGGAGCACATGCTTTATTCCAAGTCTAGGTTGTTGTGGGGATTGATATAGTGATACTTTGGTTGAATTCTATTTCTGCTCTTAGTATGGTGAAAATCTCGGATGTTTATGTTTTCAAAACAAAGTTCCTCATTGGTCAAAAATTCCTACCAGAGCCATATGATAGGATTAGTTCTAAACTTTCTACCATATGCTGCTTGTCATCTTAGTGAGCTTTGTCAAATTGTTGTGACCTTTGAGTGAAGCTTTCATATTCTTAGAGATCGAGATCCACGTACACACACCACCTCTCACTTGCAATTCCTACACTGGGAGTTAGCAAACATTTTCCATCATCCATCCACAAAAATAAAATGCTTCATGTTCCATGATTTCCCTCTCCAAATATTCTTGATAGAGACATGGGCTATGCAAAAAGAAAAGCATGCCAAAGAAGCATGGCAAAAATAAAAAGAAATGCTCATGCAAACCGGAACACCGGCGCCGCCGCAGAGCGCGGCCGCGCCATGGGTGTCACTGAGGGGAGCTATGCTCTTTATCTTTTCACAAAAGGGTGAAAACTCCGAGATAGGATCCTGAAAAGAGTAGAGTGGAATAAAACTAAGTTAAATTGTTCATCCTTTCAACCGCCCAAGATAAGGAGATTGCTATAAGCCCCATACGTAAAATGGTGAATTAATACCTTGCTAATAATTCAAGTAAATTTTAGTACTAGTTGTTTATAAAGTTACCTGCAAGAGAAATGACATTATAGCAACTCCAAATCCACCGAGCCTAAGTTTTTTATCTTTCCTCGAGGACGAGCAAAGAGCCAAGCTTGGAGGAGCTTGTTGGCGGTCGTTACAACCCAAATTCGACCACCAATACTCGGGAATAAATGAGAGTCTATGCAACATTCCATGTACTTAGGTTTTATTTCTAATGGAGTTCCACGAGTTTTGGTGAGTGTCGCTTGTGCAGGTACAACAACGAGAAATGTGTGCTATAGGGGTCGGAAATGACCGATTCGGCCGAACGACACGATTCAGCCAGTTACCCCCCTTAGTCGTGCAAGCCACCGACAGTCGTCCACGTCAGCGCCAACTCATCCCGGGCTTCCGCCACATCACCCTGGGCCCAAACTCAACCTGACAAAGACTCTGAAGTCAACCAGAAGGCCTCCGGCCTACATCTAGATGTGTATAAGAGACAGCCCCAGGAGCTGGCCTAGCACGTGTGCAAGCTCAAGGCGGTGCAGCACTGGGCCGAGCCCAGTTCGGGCGAACACGTGGGTTTGGCCGAACCAGGGAACCGCCTCCAGGGTGCAATCCTGGCCTTTGGCTGCTGAGGCGGTGCATCCCTCGGTTCGGCCGAACCAGGGAGTTCGGCCGAACCGGGATTTTCGCCCGAACGGCTCGACACCGACCTCCAGTTGCTTGTCCACTGCTCCACTTCTCCACCGACCCTGGCCATTATAAATAGAGGTCGGTTTCACCTGCACAAGACACACAACACAGGAGTAGAGTGCAGGCGAAGCACTGTTAGTTCTCCAATTGTATCAGTAGAGATAGGGAGAGAGGAGAGGTGAGCATCCCGGAGAGGAGCCGAAGTGTCGGCCCCTCTTCCCGCTGTACCTCTATGGATGCGACTTCACTTCGAGTAACATCTGGGTCTTGTCTGGTAACTCTTGTATCTCTCTCTGATTAATTGAGCATTCAGTTCTTACTTTTATATGCTTGTTGGTTCTTCGTTCAATGCTTTGTTGTGTAGTATAATTGTATACTAGCTGCTTAGCTTGAGTGCTTATCTGCCTGCAGTAGATAAGTATTAGTCAACTAGTGTAGGCGTGGTGCCTATACTTGAGGCTAACTTAGTTTCTACCCGTCGCAACGGAGGTGGTAGCCGTAAGGTGGTGACAGCCCTTTCGGTCTTCGTAGCCCATCACGTTAGTTCCGGTGTCTTAGGACCCAAGGTTCAGGGTAACCAACACCGCTTCTCACCCCTTTCTGTGTGTCAGAGGCTCTGTAGTCCCGAAGCATGTATCTATCTCTATCCTCTGATCTGCTCAATCAATCGGTAGAATACCTTTATCAGACCCGTACCCTCTCTACCCTCCTATCACTCCTCTTCTCTCTTTGTTGTTGTCATCCACCTCATCCATACCATTCACTCCATTCCATCTACCTAGGACAACTTAGTTTAGAATCAGTCCACTTCTCGTTCTCCGTGGAAATCGATACCTTGGAATACTCCCGGGTGAAAGCTACATCGGTATCCGTCCGCTTGCGGATTTATCTGTAGGCCGTAAGGAGTGCCAACACTCATCCCTTTCTGCATGTCACTGGTGTCCATTGTCCCGATGCTAAGACATTCGAGTTAACCCAAACCTTCCAGTGCAGGCTCTTTAGCCGTTGTATCTCTAAGCCCGAGTGACATACACAGATAAAGTCCATAGGAATCATCTATCTCTTCTCGTTGTCCTCCCAGCTATATATACCTTCTCTCTCTTACCTGAGTCTACCTTGAGCTGTGTGTCACGGTATACCCACTCCTATCCAATACTGTTATCCCCTATCTTATTTAGTTGTGTACCTTTCTCTGATAGTCTTGAATACCTGTTTACTAGTACTCTTGCCAAAGCTTCCCTGCAGAAATATAAATTACAATACCTCGGGATACTCCCAGGTGAAGTGCTACAGCGGTGACTCTGTGCGCTTGCAGAATATTTAAATATTTTACTAAGCCATAAGGAAAACAACTGAAACACTCCTTACCCCAGTACCGGGATTCTCAATCCTGATATTGGATCGTAAGAAGTGCCAACAATGAGTTCGGCCGAACTGGCCGGTAAACGCCACAACGTCCCGTGGCGGTTACTCCACTCAACCGCCCTTTGGTGCTAGAAATGGAGGTTTCCAAGGCTCATTTCAACACACACCAAGCCAAGGAGCTCTCATTTCCACTTCTCTCTAGTAGAGTTACGATAGTTTAGTTGGGAGTTAGAGTCGAGTCGAGCTTTGCCTCGGAGGTTCCGGAGTCGTCTTCAGAAGCTCTGGTATAAGCTCTTGTATCTTTTCCTTTTCCTTTTGCAAGACTTGAGTTATCAATATAATTATCTTTATCATCTTGCCGTTGTCATTTATAACTTTCTTCTAATTTATTCTAGTTGCATCTATATCATGTTTAGACTATAGTCGGTTCTAGTTCTAGTGCTTCTAGTTCTTATTTAAGTCTTTGTCTTAGCTGGTTCTTTGACTTAGCTCAATATTTGCCGGTGAACTGTCACCCGGGGTATTGACGGGTTGATTGCTTTTGCTAGTGAAGTAAGTAGTCATTGGTTAGTGTGGGTGTGGTACCCAGACTAGTCAGTGGCCTTTGTTTGCCCTCGATTCAACGAACGTGTGGTAGCTGTTAGGTGGTGACAGCCCTATACGATCTTTGTAATCCACCTTGTTAGTCTTGGCCTGTAGGATCCCCCAGTGTGGAGCTGGTGGCACCCCTTCTCATCCCTTTCTGCGTGTCACTGGTGTCCATTGTCCCGATGCTAAGACATTAGGGTTAACCCAGACCTTCCAGTGCTGGCTCTTTAGCCGTTGTATCTCTAAGCCTGAGTGACATAGACAGATAAAGTCTATAGGAGTCTTCTATCTCTTCTCGTTGTCCTCCGAGCGATCTATACCTTCTCGCTCTTACCTGAGTCTCCCTTGAGCTGTGTGTCATGGTATATCCACTATTATCCAATACCATTATCCCCTATCTTGTTTAGTTGTGTACCTTTCTCTAATAGTCTTGAATACCTGTTTACTAGTACTCTTGCCAAAGATTCCCTGCGGAAATATAAATTACGATACCCCGGGATACTCCCAGGTGAAGTGCTACAGCGGTGATTCTGTGCGCTTGCAGAATATTTATATATTTTACTAAGCCATAAGGAAAACCACTGAAACACTCCTTACCCCAGTACCGGGATTCTCAATCCTGATATTGGATCATAAGAAGTGCCAACAATGAGTTCGGCCGAATGCATCGAGTTCGGCCGAACTGGCCGGTATCCGCCACAACGTCCCGTGGCGGTTACTCCACTCAACCGCCCTTTGGTGCTATAAATGGAGGTGTCCACGGCTCATTTCAAGACACACCAAGCCAAGGAGTTCTCATTTCCACTTCTCTCTAGTAGAGTTAGGATAGTTTAGTTGGGAGTTAGAGTCGAGTCGAGCTTTGCATTGGAGGTTCCGGAGTCATCTTCAGAACAGTACACTAAATAGTAGAAACAGTACATAAATAGGTTTTAGAAGTATTCTACGCTTTACTACGAATACATGAGCGCGAAAATCACCCTAATCGGAGCTAAAACGAAAAATATGGGTTTTCTAAGTTCTAGGGACCTGCTGGCAAGTTTTAAAAGTTTCCAGGGGCTTATTTGAGTTCTAGTGCTTCTAGTTCTTGTTTAAGTCTTTGTCTTAGTTGGTTCTTCGACTTAGCTCAATATTTGTCGGTGAACTGTCACCGGGGGTATTGACGGGTTGCTTGCTTTTGCTAGTGAAGTAAGTAGTCGTTGGTTAGTGTGGGTGTGGTACCCAGACTAGTCAGTGGCCTTGGTATGCCCCCGATTCAACGAACGTGTGGTAGCCGTTAGGTGGTGACCGTCGCTGGTGTCCATTGTCCCGATGCTAAGACATTAGAGTTAACCAAGACCTTCCAGTGCTGGCTCTTTAGCCGTTGTATCTCTAAACCCAAGTGACATAGACCGATAAAGTCCATAGGAATCCTCTATCTCTTCTCATTGTCCTCCCAGCTATCTATTCCTTCTCTCTCTCTTATCTGAGCCTCGCTTGAGCTGTGTGTCACGGTATATCCACTCCTATCCAATACCGTTATCCCCTGTCTTGTTTAGTTGTGTACCTTTCTCTGATTGTTTTGAATACCTGTTTACTAGTACTCTTGCCAAAGCTTCCCCGCGGAAATATAAATTACGATACCTCGGGAGACTCCCAGGTGAAGTGCTGCAGCGGTGATTCTATGCGCTTGCAAAATATTTATATATTTTACTAAGCCATAATGAAAACCACTGAAACACTCCTTACCCAGTACCGGGATTCTCAATCTAGATATCGGATCGTAAGAAGTGCCAACAAGCATTTTAGCACCGTTGCCGGGGAAGCAATTGGCTAGAATACTTTTAAACATTTATCTCAAGTTATCTTAGTTGAGTGCACCGCTACTCAAGCGGGTTTACCTTTGCTCTGTTCGTTGGTCTTTGTGAAGCAGAGCAGTGCATGACTAGTTTCCAACTACCGTCAAACTATCAAGAAAATCCTGAGTCACTTTTGAGGAAAGTACGATCCCGTGTTGTACCTCCTCAGAGGCAACTCAGCTTGACGAGCCCAGTCTTTCCCGACGTCGACACAGCTTCAGCATCAAGGATGACAAGCAAGACAATATGTGAATTCTCGGCTCCATCGAGCGAGAATGTGCGTATCGGTCCCACTCCGCCTGTCGGAGATGGGACTTTCGAGCTCAAGCCAGCCCTCATCAACATGGGGCAGGCTAGTCCGTTCTGCGGCAAGCCTCATGAAGATGCTAATGCTCATCTCCAACACTTCTTGGAGATCTGCAACACCTTCACCATGCGCGGTGTAAGTACCGATGCTATTCGCCTTCGTTTATTCCCGTTCTCCTTATTAGGCAAGGCAAAACAATGGTTTTATGCTAACCACGAAGCCATAGACACTTGTGATAAGTGCAATAGCGCATTTTTGCTTAAATTATTTCTGGTTGGGAAAACCAACGCCCTCCAGAATAAAATTGCTAGTTTCCAGCGGTTAAAAGATGAAACAGTCCCGGAGGTATGGGATCGCCTCCAGGACTATATAACTGATTGTCCTCACCATGGTATGCAGAGTTGGTTCATCATCCAAACCTTTTACCTCGGGCTTAGAAGTTCTGCCTGTGAGTATTTGGATGCCGCTGCTGGAGGTTCTTTCTTCTCTCTTGAGGAGAGTCGTGCAAAGGCCCTCATCGAGAAGATGGTCGAGAACCAAGGTTGGTCCGATGATCGAACCCAACCTCGGACCCATGGAGTACATCAAGTTGAAGCTCTGGACATGCTCGCTGCCAAGATGGACATTCTGATGAAGAAAATGGAGGCGCCTGCTCAAGAAATGATACAATGTAACACCCAAAACTAGCCTATTTAAAATTTTTAGTAATTTATTGGATTGTTCATAATTAATATAGGTTAATTGAATTATTTTCATGAATATTAAAATCAAATATAAGTAGTAGAAATATTTTTGTTGCATTCATGCTGCTGCACTATGTTTTGTTTGTTAGTAAGTTAAATTGGAATTTAAATTCTGTTTAAATTTGAATTTAATTTGCATTTGTTTGAATCCTAGAAAAGTTATCTTTAGCCAAGTTCACTTTTGCCCCCTAGCCTTTCTCCTTGGTCTGTATTTGCCCCTCCAACTTTCTCCCGGCCCAGCTCGCCACCTCCCCTCCACCTGGGCTCCTCTGCCCCGCTCGGCCCAACACTCCCCTGCTTGGCCCAACACTCCAACGCGCCGGCCCAGCCCCGCAGCGCCCCCTTCCCCCTCCCTCTCCCACTGCCAGCGGGCCCCGCCGTCAGATCTCTATCCCTCCTCTCGCCCGAGCCCCCACCTTTCCCCGGCGCGCGTCATGCCGCCCTGGCCGGCCGCCCAGCGCCCTTTCCTTCCTTGCTCCACCCCATGCATGGCAGGTAGCCTTCCTCGCTTGGAAAGCCCAGATCATCGGCCGCCACCGAATCCTGTGGCACGCACGCCGAGGGCTCCACCCCGGGGCTATTTAAGCCACCCCACTAGAGCCCCGACCCTCACCCGATCCTCCCTGAGACCCTAAGCCGCAGCAGCACCTCCCTCCACGCAGCACCGCCGCCTCTCCCCCGAGCCGAGCGCTGCCGCCGTCGACCGCCCGCTCCGGCGCCGCTCCGGCCTATTCAACCCCTCCAGGAGCATCACTCGAGGGTAAGGACCACGCCGAGCCCCTTTTCCCTCTCTCTCTCTCTTTCTCTCTTGCCCCCTAGCATCCCCGTCCACCTTCACCGGAGCTCTGCTCCGCCGGCCGCCATCGCACGCCACCTCCACCACTCCTCCCCCAACTTGAGCTACCCAGATGGATTCCCCGCGCTCCCAGCTCCCTCCCCGATGAGATCTTGTCACAAATGGTGGCCGACAGCGCTCAAACGGCTTCACTGTGGTGAGCTTCCGCCGCCGCCCGAGCCGCGCCGCCGTCGTTCCCTCCCCCGCCGGCAGTCCACACTCCCTCGTTCCCCCTTAGCCCTTGGATCCCGATCCGACGGCGCGGATCTCTTCCATCGCCCGGGTCAAATCCTAGGGTACCGGTCAACCGAGTGATTTTGTGAAAAGGCTCCTGCAGGATTTGATATAGAACCCACCGTCCACTGCCCGTAGAAAGTAATTACGAATAGGTCCTTTTCTTTTATGGAGAACCCCCTGAGCTTTTAAATATTAGAACCCGCGGTCCGAGTCAGTAGCTTTTGCGCATAGGCCCTCGGGTTTTAACACATAATTATGTATAGGTCCTCGGTTTTCTTTAAATAAGCCCTTAGAAATTTTAAAACTTGCCAGCGGGTCCCTAGATCTTAGATTTTCCATATCTTCTTCATTTTAGCTCCAATTTGTGTGATTTTCATGCTCATGTGTTCGTAGTAAAGCATAGATTAACTCAAAAACCTTTATTTGTATTGTTTCTATTGTACTGTTCTAATAGATTATTATTTGTTTGCATGTATTGGCTTGCGTGGATGTTTGTGTGGTGATTCGTGTCTAGTCGTTGAGCCCTTCGCGTTGGACTTTGAGTACGAGGACGACTTCCAGGGACAGGACTCATAGCAGCAGCAGCAGCCACCCTTTGAGGAAGGCAAGTTATAGCACGGACAATCCTTGCTACCTACCCACTTTGTATTAAATTATTTCATACATGCATGTGTCTAAATTGATGTACCATTAAGGTTGTACCTAGTCTTGATTATCCTATCCTTGTTTACCTTGGGTTTATGCATATGGGTAGATCTTTGCTATGCGCGGCTACTATCACCATTATTTAACTGTTAACTTTGACTTAATGGTTCACTTTAACATTAATCATAAAACTTGCTTTTTAGCAACTTGGTTTAGGGAGCTAGAGCATGTGCTTCGTGCTTTGCTCTAGTGTCTCTCCATAAGGTCCGGTTCTTAAAGCGGCAACCCAGGAGCCTGTCGCCACCGCTAGAACTATTATGACTATGGTCTTGGTCAAGTAGCATGTATGTCTCTAGCTTGTCAGTGGTTACCGGAGTGGCCGACGGCGCTATGAGAACCACTCGTGAGTATATGGTTTGATCCACCGAGGACGGGCGATCCATCGCCTATGTCCCCATGAGGCACAGTCCCATGTTGGGAGTCCCTGCGATGGGGAACTCTACACGTTGCACATTGTTGGGTGTGATACCCGCGCTTTGGACGCCATCGACCCGCTTATGGTGTGACTCCGTAGGCGTAACTTGATTTCGGTGCCTTGGGCCATACTACCTGTGATGTACCATAGCGGCCACTGTCTTGTTAGGGTGTCTTGTGAAAAGCCTCGTAGAGTCTCTATGCGGTCACACCTTGGAAGTGTGATTTGTGAGGTCTGATCCACCTTCGCGTGGTTGGGTTTAAAGTTCTTTTGAGCTTTTACGCGACTGGTGGTTAAAGGGCGAAACCTATGCAGAGTGTAAAATCTATCATGATAGCCTTGCTCAGGGTCACAAGTGGCCTGGATCCTTTTTTATTAGAAGATGATGTTTATTTATCTTTAATGTCACTTATACTTTATTAATTGGGTTGCAACTGGGTTTCATTCACTGTAGTAACTTGGTTAATGTTTATGAAGTAAATGTAGTTACGACGAGACAAGGTAAGTACTCTTGTAGAACATATTGTGCTTGTCATGCAGGTATAGTCTCACGAGTCCAAGTAGAAATACCACAAGGAGCACACATGCCAAGAGCTGCTGTTAAAGCCATCACGAGGACACTTCCGGAAAAGAAGGAAGCTCCCGGAGTGCCAATCATTCAATGCACGATCTAGAATCGTCGCGTTGGTGATGCACTCTGTGATCTCGGAGCCAGCGTCAACATCATGTCCAAGGTATTATTTAAATAGTTACACTATTCCACTTTGTCTCCTACAAATGCCCAGGTACAAGTGGTAGATTCATCGATCCGCTACCTCGAGGGAGTGATTGAGAATGTGACGGTCCGAGTTTGTGGACACTATGTCTCTACGGACTTTGTTGTCCTTGACACAGAGAGCGATTATTCATTTTCCCTCGTGTTGGGCCGGCCATTTTTGAACACTACTGAGTTGTGATCTCCCAGTCAGAGTCCCTGTGGATTGCGGCTCCATTAGCTTGATAGTTTATTAGTCTTCCGTTGTTATTGGTTAGTTTATTTATGAAGCACTCTGATATAAAACTTGATTTAATGAAGAATTTGTTAACACCAAAAATTAGCACCAGGAAGAGGCTGACATGTGGGCCGGATTTGGCGGAAGGATGCCATTCGGCTAAAGGGCTTTCTCTGAAGCATTCGGCAAAGACGCTCTGCGGTCGGGAACGCGTCGCAAAGGCACTGCACAATTTCAAATCGGAAGTCTATGAATGTGATCGTTCAGATTCAGGGTCGCTTACTAAGCAACTGTAGCGAGTGGCTGGAGGCCACGGAAGAGACCTGCGCCTGTTAAGCAAAGGTTTGCCTGAAACGAAATCTCCGAAATCCAAATTGGGCACTGGCCGGATGAGCGGTTCCTCTCGGCGGCGCTGGAGGCGGCTGGCAGGGGGCGTGGCGGAGCGTCGTTGGCCGCGCCATGGAAAGAAGGCGACGCTGGAGGGGGATGCGCCCAGGCGGCTACGGCGAGGAGCCGATTCGGTACGTCTCTGCTCCGTGTATTGTTTGAATCTCGAGTGACCTAGGGTTAGGGAAGGGATGTCAATCCATGCTACAGGCTTACACTTGATCTGAATGATCGCCAATCGGTGCCGTCAGGAATCCGAATGGCAGAAACCAGCCTATCCCCATCGGCCATCGAACGTAAACCCCAATTCGTGTACAATTAGTATTGAGTTCAAGCAAAAATCATGTGCCTAAGTTAATCCACAGCGAGGATACAATCCAGTTCATCCGCTAGGAAGCAAATGATGATTTCCTGAAACTATCATGGTTCCACCTCGTCTATCCTACGTCTTTACTGAACAGTATCCCGTGTTGCTGTATATATGTCCCTACTGACATTGCCACAAAAAACAAAACTGGCTACTCCTGTACATTTTTCAGTTGTTGATTATGTTTTCAGGTAATCCGTGCTATTGTACCTTGCAAATACTTTGCTCTCATTCTCTTCCCACCATTTCTGCGCCTCTGCCTCTCCAAAATGCTTCCGGCTGCGAGATCAATCATGTGCAAGTTGTTGTAAAAAATTATTCGATTTTAAGCCAACCGTGTGATATACTCTGATGTAAACTATTTTATTTCGAGCATTTGTACTCTGTTTATCATATTTGTTCGTTGTATGTGTTCTGTGGACTTCCTGGGCACACATATGGCCGCATTCGGGTTTTGTGAAAATCCGGGTGTGATAGAACTTGCTTTTTAGCAACATGGTTTAGGGAACTGGGGCATGTGCTGTGTGCATTGCTCTAGTGTCTCTACCTAAGGTCTGGTTCTTAAAGCGGCAACCCAAGAGCCTGTCGCCACCGCTAGAACTATTATGGTTATGGTCTTGGTCATGTAACTTGTACGTCTCTAGCTTGCCAGTGGTTACAGGAGTGGCCGGCGACGTTATGGGAAACATGGGTGAGAGTATGTCTTGATCCACCGAGGACGGGTGATCCGTTGGCTATGCCCCCGTGAGGCACAGTCCCATGTTGGGAGTCCCTGCGTTGGGCACACATATGCCCGAAGAGCAGATTCCGATAGATGAGCTGAATGTGCAAGAATATCTCACCTACGAGGAGTATCCAGTCAGGATTCTAGAGGTGTCTGAAAGGGTGATAAGGAACAAGGTCATCCAGATCTGCAAGGTACAGTGGAGCCGACACTCGGAGGATGAAACCACTTGGGAACGGGAAGAAGATCTCAAGACCGAGTACCCGCAGCTCTTCGCATCTACATCCGAATCTCGAGGACGAGATTCAACTTAAGGGGGAATAGGTTTGTAACACCCAAGAATAGCCTATTTAAAAGTTTTAGTAATTTATTGAATTGTTCATAATTAATATAGGTTAATTAAATATTTATGAATATTGAAATCAAATATAAGTAGTAGAAATATTGTTGTTGCATTCATGCTACTGCATTATGTTTTGTCTGTTAGTAAGTTAAATATGTGATCTCCCAGTCAGAGTCCCTGTGGATTGCGGCTCCATTAGTTTGAGAGTTTATTAGTCTTCCGTTGTTATTTGTAAGTTTATTTATGAAGCACTCTGATGTAAAACTTGATTTAATGAAGATTTTTATTCAAGCATATGTTCTCTGTTTATCATATTTGTTTGCTATATGTGTACTTTGACTTCCTGGGCACACATATGGCCTCATTCGGGTTTTCATGAAAATCCAGGTGTGACAGATTGGTATTAGAGCCGTGCTGACTGTAGGATCGCAACCTAATTAGAACGGTTGACTAAACCTTAGGAGACCACCATGATTATGTTCAGTCAAGACTTGCGTGAATCATGTCTTTAGGTGCTTGATATGGTTGTCATTATGCTTATGCTTGATTTGGATTTTCGTAATGATTGTGATGGGCGTAGACGCGAGTCTACCACCATCTAGATGTAGGACTAAGGTTTATGGACATTAGTGATTACATAGAGGGGGGTATTCATTTCTCTTGAATCATTTTCCTACCAAGCCCTCCACCCTAACAAGTTAGTTATCCTCTAAAGTCACTCGGCTATAATTAACGGAATTTTTAGGAGTCTTATTTATTGATGATAGATGGTGAACACAAGGAGCAACGCCGGTGCCAGCGGAGTGCCACTGCTACCACCACGTCCCACTATTGAGCAGATGATGCACACGCAGACCCAGCTGATGTAGCAGATGGCCCAAACGATGGCGATGATGCAGCAGAACCAGCAGAATCCGCAACTGCAGCACTACATGCCGCCTCGGGACGAGAGGGTTGAATTTCTGAAGGGACGTCCCCCCACCTTCAGCAACGCCAGTGACCCCTTGCAGGAAGATGGCTGGCTTAAGGTACTGGAGAGACAGCTCAACATCGCGCAGTGCAACAATCGGGAGAAGGTGTTGTACGCAGGAGGAGAGCTCCAAGGACCAGCATTGGACTGGTGGGACTCGTATCAGTACGCTCACGTCGACCTTACTCAGATCACCTAGCGGGAGTTTCGTAGCAGCTTCCGCTCCCACCATGTGCCAGAAGCCCTGATGACCCTGAAGAAGAAGGAGCTCTTCGCACTGAGGCAAGAGGGGATGAGTGTCACCGCTTACTGTGACAAGTTCATTGAGCTCTCCCGCTATGCTCTGGAGGACGTGGACACCAACAAGAAGAAGCAGACCCGGTTCCACGACGGCTTGCAGGATGCACTGCAGTACCAGCTCAGTGCAACCCGGTGCAGCAGGGCCCCGTTTAGCGCCCCAACCCCGTCAACAAAATGCCAGTGGGTCCTAGAGTGTGTTATCACTATGGAGAGCAGGGACACTTTTCCAATGTCTGCCCCAAGAAGACCCAAAACGCCAACCAGCAGGCCGGACAGCAGTAGGTGCAGGCCAACCGGGGACCCAGAACCCTGCTAGAGGCAAGGTCTACCACTTGGGTGCAGAAACCGCAGAGGGAGCTACTGAAGTGGTTGTGGGTACGTTCCTTGTCAACTCGACCCCGCAACTGTTTTATTCGATTCTGGAGCTTCGCATGCTTTCATCTCTACAACATTTGTCCAAAAGATATGTTGACTCTGCGACCAATGGGGAACCCCATGTTAGTTAGCTCCCCAGGAGAGGAACAACGAGGCAGCTTACGCTGCTCCAGAGCTATCATTGCAATAAGGGGGGGTAGACTTTGAGGTATATCCCATAGTCCTGAATTCTATTGGGTTCGACTCAATTCTGGGAATGAGCTGGTTAGCCAGATATGAAGAAGTGATCCAATGCGCCAAGAGGGCCGTACAACTGACACCGAAGTCCGGTGATAAGGAGGAATACCAGGCGGCCAGTTCCTCAGAGCAGTGTCAAGTCAACCAAGCTGAGGGTACAGCTCTTGAAGACATCAGTATGGTGAGCTTGTTCCCGGATGTGTTCCCAGATGAATTGCCGGGTATGCCCCCAGATCGTGAAGTTGAATTCGTTATTGAACTTAAACCTGACACTGCACCTATAGCTAAAAGGCCATATAGAATGGGAGTAAAGGAACTAGAAAAGCTCAAGGAAGAACTGAGCTCCTTGCTAGCCAAGGGGTATATTCATCCTAGCTCATCACCATGGGGAGAACCAGTGTTGTTAGTGGACAAGAAGGATGGGACACAGAGGATGTGTGTGGACTATCGAGCCCTCAATGAAGTGACCGTCAAGAACAAGTATCCACTGCCAAGGATTGATGATTTGTTCGATCAACTGAAGGGACCTTGTGTGTTCTCCTAGATGGATCTTCGACTGGGTTATCATCAGATGAGAATCCGGTCGTCAGACATACCCAAGACGGCTTTCACTACTCTGTACAGGTTGTATGAGTTCACGGTTATGTCCTTTAAGCTGACCAATGCTCCTGCATACTTCATGTACCTAATGAATAGTGTGTTCATGGACTACCTTGACAAGTTCGTGGTGGTGTTCATTGATGACAATTTGGTCTTCTCCAGGAATGAAGAGGAACATGAAGATCAGTTGAGGATGGTGATGCAGAGACTCCGGGAACATCAGCTGTATGCCAAGTTGAGCAAGTGCGAGTTCTGGCTAAAGGAGGTGGCATTCTTGGGACACATGCTGTCCAATGGAGGAGTGGCAGTCGATCCGCAGAAGGTTAATGATGTGTTGAGCTGGAACCTGCCTCGGGATGTCAGCGAAATCAGGAGTTTTCTTGGGATGGCCGGATATTATCGACGGTTCATCGAAGGATTCTCCAAGATTGCTAAACCCCTAACGGCACTATTGGAGAAAAATGCCAAGTTTATCTGGACAAAGGAGTGCCAAAACAGCTTCGAAGAGTTGAAGAAGAGGCTGACAACAGCACCTGTGCTAATTCTGCCCGACATAGCCAAGAGCTTCTCCATCTATTGCGATGCATCTCGTCTAGGACTGGGGTGTGTGCTTATGGAGGATGGGAGAGTCGTGGCATATGCATCAAGACAGTTGAGGAAGCATGAGCAGAATTACCCGACGCATGACTTGGAGTTGGCAGCTGTAGTACATGCTCTAAAGATTTGGAGGCACTACTTGATTGGAGACAAGTGTGACACCTACACTGATCACAAGAGCCTCAAGTACGTCTTCACTTAGTCAAATCTGAATATGAGGCAGCATCGATGGTTGGAGTTGATCAAGGACTATGACCTTGAGATTCACTACCACCTAGGGAAGGCTAACTTGGTGGCAGATGCTCTGAGTAGGCGGAGCTATATGAACAAGGTCACCAGACATTGCCTATCGGAAGAGCTCAGTCTGGAGTTTGAGAGGATGAGTCTGGGATTCGTGGCCAGCATCACAGAGATGGTGGTGGAACCAACCCTAGAACAGGAGATTCGGAAAGGGCAGCTCGAGGATGAGAAGATCAAGGAGATTGTGGAGCATGTTGCCCTAGGAAAGGCCCCTGGTTTCCGAGTGGATGAACAGGGAACCTTGTGGCACGGGAAGAGGATATGTGTGCCCGACATAGCGCAGATCAAGAACACGATCCTGAGAGAAGTGCATGATTCAGCATACTCGATCCACCCGGGAAGTACGAAGATGTACCAAGACATCAAAGCGAGATTCTTGTGGTATGGATTGAAGCGTGATGTGGCAACATATGTGGCCCTATGTGAAACATGTCAGAGAGTCAAAGCGAAACATCAGAGGCCAGCCGGATTACTCCAGCCCTTGAAGATACCGTAATGGAAATGGAAGAGGTTGGTATGGACTTCATAACGGGTCTACCCCGCACTCAGCGAGGATTTGACTCCATTTGGGTGATTGTGGACCGCTTGACCAAAGTGGCACACTTTCTTCCAGTGAAGACCACCTACACCGGAGCTAGACTAGCAGAGCTATACATGGAGAGGATTCTGTGCTTGCATGGAGTGCCAAAGCGGATAGTGTCTGACCATGGTACTCAATTCACTTCACACTTCTGACAGAAGCTGCATGAGTCTATGGACACTAAGTTGCAATTTAGTTCAGCTTACCACCCCCAGACAGATGGACAGACAGAGCGGACTAATCAGATTTTGGAGGATATGTTGAGGGCTTGTGCTCTGTAGTATGGTGTTAGCTGGGACAAGAGTGTGCAGATGGCACCGTTCGAGGCTTTGTATGGCAGGAAGTGCAGAACATCACTGTTCTGGAATCAGGCTGGAGAGAGTCAAGTATTTGGGCCTGAGATACTCAGAGAGGCAGAGCGCCAAGTGCAAGTAATCAGGCAAAACTTGAAGGTGGCACAGTCCAGGCAAAAGAGTTATGCTGATGTCAGACGGAGGGACCTCAGTTTTGAAGTTGGAGATTTTGTGTACCTCAAGGTGTCACCGACGAGGGGCGTGAAGAGGTTTAATGTCAAGGGCAAACTACCACCTCGTTACATTAGACCTTTCCAAATACTTGAAAGGAAAGGCGAAGTGGCATATCAGTTGGGACTGCTCGAGAAATTGGCCGGAGTGCACGATGTGTTCCATGTGTCTGCGCTGAAGAATTGTTTGCGGGTGCCCGAAGAGCAGATCCCGATAGATGAGTTGAACGTGCAGGAGGATCTCACTTACGAGGAGTATCCAGTAAGGATCCTGGAGGTATCTGAGAGGGTGACAAGAAACAAGGTCATCCGGAGGTGCAAGGTACAGTGGAGCCGACACTCAGAGGATGAAGCAACTTGGGAAAGGGAAGAAGATCTCAAGACCGAGTACCCACGGCTCTTCGCGTCTACATCCGAATCTTGAGGATGAGATTCATCTTAAGGGGGGTAGGTTTGTACCACCCAAAACTAGCCTATTTAAAAGTTTTAGTAATTTATTGAATTGTTCATAATTAATATAGGTTAATTAAATATTTATGAATATTGAAATCAAATATAAGTAGTAGAAATATTGTTGTTGCATTCATGCTACTGCATTATGTTTTGTCTGTTAGTAAGTTAAATAGGAATTTCAATTCTATTTAAATTCAAATTTAATTTGCATTTGGTTGAATCCTAGAAAAGTTATCTTTAGCTGAGTTCACTTTTGCCCCCTAGCCTTTCTCCTTGGTCTATCCTTGCCCCTCCAACTTTCTCCCCGGCCCAACACGCCACCTCCCCTCCACCTGGGCTCCTCTCCCCAGCTCGGCCTAACACTGCCCCGCTCGGCCCAACACTCCACCGCGCCGGCCTAGCCCCGTAGCGCCCCCTTCCCCCTCCCTCTCCCACTACCAGCGGGACCCGCCCGTCAGATCTCTCTCCCTCGTCTCGCCCGAGCCCCCACCTTTCCCCGACGCGCATCACGCTGCCCCATCCGGCCGCCCAGCACCCCTCCCCGTGCCGTGGGCCCTCCACGAAGCCTCTTGGAAGCTTGGTCGCCGCGCCCTTTCCTTCCTTGCTCCACCCCACGCATGGCAGGTAGCCTTCCCTGCTTGGAAAGCCGGGATCACCGGCCGCCGCCGAATCCCGTGGCGCGCACGCCGAGGGCTCCACCCGGGGCTATTTAAGCCGCCTCACCAAAGCCCCGACCATCACTCGATCCTCCCTGAGCCCCTAAGCCATAGCAGCACCTCCCTCCACGCAGCACCACCGCCTCTCTCACGAGCCGAGCGCCGCCGCAGTCGACCGCCCGCTCCGGCACCGCTCCGGCCAATTCGACCCCTCCAGGAGCATCACTCGAGGGTAAGGACCGTGCCGAGCCCCTTTTCCCGCTCTCTCTCTCCAGTGCCCCCTAGCATCCCCGTCCACCTTCACCGGAGCTCCGCTCCGCCGGCCGCCGTCGCACGCCACCTCCACCACTCCTCCCCCAACTTGTGCTACCCAGATAGATTCCCCGTGCTCCGAGCTCCCTCCCCGATGAGATCTTATCACAAATGGTGGCCGGCAGCGGTCGAACGGCTTCACTCCGGTGAGCTTCCGCTGCCGCCCGAGCCGCGCCGACGTTGTTCCATCCGCCGCTGGCAGTACACACCCCCCGTTCCCCCTTAGCCCTTGGATCCCGATCCGATGGCGCGGATCCCGTCCATCGCCTGGGTCAAATCCTAGGGTACCGGTCAACCGAGTGATTTTGTGAAAAGGCCCCTGCAAGATTTGATATAGAACCCGTCGTTCACTGCCCGTAGAAAGTAATTACGAATAGGTCCTGTTCTTTTATGGAGAACTCCGTGAGCTTTTAAATATTAGAACCCGCGGTCCGAGTCAGTAGCTTTTGTGCATAGGCCCTTAGGTTTTAACGCATAATTACGTATAGGTGCTCAATTTTCTTCAAATAAGCCCTTAGAAACTTTTAAAACTTGCCAGCAGGTCCCTAGATCTTAGATTTGCCATATCTTCTCCGTTTTAGCTCCGATTAGTGTGATTTTCGTGCTCATGTGTTCGTAGTAAAGCATAGATTAATTCTAAAACCTTTATTTGTACTGTTTATACTATTTGGTGTATTGTTCTAATAGATTATTATTTGTTTGCATGTATTGGCTTGCGTGGATGTTTGTGTGGTGATTCGTGTCCAGTCGGTGAGCCCTTCGCGTTGGACTTCGAGTACAAGGAGGAATTCCAGGGACAAGACTCACAGCAAGTTATAGCACGGACAATCCTTGCTACCTACCCACTTTGTATTGAATTATTTCATACATGCATGTGTCTAAATTGATGATAAAACTTGCTTTTTAGCAACTTGGTTTAGGGAGCTAGAGCATGTGCTTCGTGCTTTGCTCTAGTGTCTCTCCATAAGGTCCGGTTCTTAAAGCGGCAACCCAGGAGTCTATCACCACCGCTAGAACTATTATGGCTCTTGTCTTGGTCAAGTAGCATGTACGTCTCTAGCTTGTCAGTGGTTACCGGAGTGGCCGACGGCGCTATGAGAACCACTCGTGAGTGTATGGTTTGATCCACCGAGGACGGGCGATCCGTCGGCTATGTCCCCTTGAGGCATAGTCCCGTGTTGGGAGTCCCTGCGATGGGGAACATTGTTGGGAGTCCCTGCGATGGTTTGATCACACATTGTTGGGTGTGATGCCGGCGCTTTGGACACCATTGACCCCCTTATGGTGTAACTTCGTAGGCGTAAGTTGATCTCGGTGCATTGGGCCATGCTACCTCTGATGTACCATAGCGGCCACTATCTTGTGAAAAGGTCTTGTGAAAAGCCTCATAGCGTCCCTATGCGGTCACACCTCAGAAGTGTGATTTGTGAGGTCTGGTCCAGCCCCGCGTTGTTGGGTTTAAAGTTTGTTTGAGCTTTTACGTGACTGGTGGGTAAAGGGCGAAACCTCTACAGAGTGTAAATCTATCATGATAGCCTTGCTCAGAGTCACGAGCGGCCTGGATCCTTTTTGATTAAAAGATGGTATTTATTTATGCTTAATGTCACTTACACTATCCTTTTCCCCCCTGAACTATTCCAGAGTGCCGCCTTGTCATTTTATTCAACAAAATCCCGGATGGGTAAACAGATTGGGCTGGGCATGAGTCTGCTGCTGAGTTTCCCAAAGATTTGCCGTACTACTGAGTTGTGATCTCCAAGTCAGAGTCCCTGTGGATTGCGGCTCCATTAGCTTGATAGTTTATTAGTCTTCCGTTGTTATTGGTTAGTTTATTTATGAAGCACTCTG
The DNA here is from genome assembly GCA_900205405.1 of Echinochloa crus-galli. Classification (NCBI taxonomy): domain Eukaryota; kingdom Viridiplantae; phylum Streptophyta; class Magnoliopsida; order Poales; family Poaceae; genus Echinochloa; species Echinochloa crus-galli. The sequence goes on along the minus strand of OAMR01000546.1, from coordinate 852,517 downwards.
ATATAAAACTTGATTTAATGAAGAA
>OAMR01000546.1:803366-850525 GCA_900205405.1 Echinochloa crus-galli | reverse complement strand
AAACTTCAATCCCTCAAGCACACTCGGCATTTTTCGTTATCACGTGTCTCCTTTTTGCAAGTCAGCTTATTATGTTCTCTCTTCGAGCGAAGTCCAATGGCATCATCACTTTACCGATTCTTCATTACTGACCAGCCTGTCTCTTATACACATCTATTCAGCTTGGAAATGTTGGGGATTCCTGGTCAATTCCGAGATAAAAGTATCCTTTATCCCGAAATTGAAGGGGCATGTGTTGACACCAAAAATTGGCACCAGGAAGAGGCTGACATGTGGGCCGGATTTGGTAGAAGGATGCCATTCGGCTAAAAGGGTTTTTTCTGAAGCATTCGGCAAAGATGCTCTGCGGTCGGGAACGCGTCGCCATTCGGCTGAAATATTCGGCAGAGATACTCTGCGGTCGGGAATGCGTCATCATTCGGCAGAGGCATTGTTCCGCAGGCGAAGAGTGGTAGCATTCGGGAAGACATGATGACGTGGATCAACATAAGGAAAAGGCCGGTTCGAACAAGGAACGCAATATGGACACGAAGATTCGTCATTTATTTTTAGAAACAAGTGTTGTAGTCGTGTCCGACTAGGAGTTGTATCAAGACCTGGGTATAAATACAAACCCATGGCAATTGTAATAGACATCATCGAATCAATCAACACAACAAACCGGCCATGCGCCACCTATCGAGTCCTTAGTCGAGTCGTCGAGTCCTTCGAGAGGAGCCATCGATCCGTCGACCTCCGTAAGTACCGGCAACCTTGTATCATGCTTAGTATCATGCGGTGGATTTAAGCTTTGATGCAAGTAGTCTTGTTACCATGCTTAGTATCATCCGGTGGATTTAAGTTGTGGTCTCAAGAAGGTTCCTCTGTTAGGTCATGAGCCATGCGGTGGGCTAAGATCTAGTATGGACCAAGTTATCGGCTCTGTTAGATTTCGGCAAGATCTAACAGATTCATTAAGTTACCCCGTGTTGCTTCGTTTTTACTCTGTGCTTAATTCATGCAACACACCTTTGCCCAATCTAGACTGGTCGGGTTCGGTTCTAGACCGCAAAACGATGAAAGAACCGCGGCGTCCATATAGCCGAATCCGAAACAGTCTAGGTTGCCACGTGTCGCGGGTTCGAGCTTGTCGGTATCGTGTAGATCTTGACAGAACCGGGTATCATGCGGTAGATGCAGGTTTTTGGGTCGTCTTAGAGCTAATCATCCGGTGGATTAGAATTCGATTCGATCTGATAGATTTATCTTTACCGATTAGGCTTGTTCCTTCGCCATGGACCCCGATTCGGCTAAATAGCCGCATTCGGTAGTGCTCTCACGAGTGAACGTGTGTTCGTGGGTTTGCATTGGGCAATGAGTGCTTTTAGCCTTTCACGATTAGATTGTATCATGCGGTGGATTGATCTAATCTGATTGGTGGTGTGGCCTCAAACGAGTTGTATCATGCGGTGGATTAACTTGTTTGTTGCCATGCTTGACGGGTGCTGCTTTCGGCCTATGCATTCTTGTTTCGATGTAAATTCGTGACTGTGTTGTGGGTTCGTATTAAACACTGAATGCTTTTAGCTTTTCATGGTTAGATTGTATCATGCGGTGGATTGATCTAATCTGATTGGTGGTGTGGCCTCAAACGAGTTGTATCATGCGGTGGATTAACTTGTTTGTTATCATGCTTGACGGGTGCTGCTTTCGGCCTATGCATTCTTGTTTCGATGTAAATTCGTGACTGTGTTGTGGGTTCGTATTAAACACTGAATGCTTTTAGCTTTTCATGGTTAGATTGTATCATGCGGTGGATTGATCTAATCTGATTGGTGGTGTGGCCTCAAACGAGTTGTATCATGCGGTGGATTAACTTGTTTGTTATCATGCTTGACGGGTGCTGCTTTCGGCCTATGCATTCTTGTTTCGATGTAAATTCGTGACTGTGTTGTGGGTTCGTATTAAATACTGAATGCTTTTAGCTTTTCATGGTTAGATTGTATCATGCGGTGGATTGATCTAATCTGATTGGTGGTGTGGCCTCAAACGAGTTGTATCATGCGGTGGATTAACTTGTTTGTTATCATGCTTGACGGGTGCTGCTTTCGGCCTATGCATTTCTTGTTTATTGCGAATTTATGATCATGTTTCACCCTTTATTTATTCTCATATCATGTCTGTCCTCGTTAATCGGTCAAGGATGTACTTTGCTTCCTTTGCTTATTTAAGGACCGATCTTACGTCATGCTGATGTTGTGCGTTCGGCAGTGTGATTCTTACATGCTTCTACCGATTGCCGAATGATATTCTGAGTAACGACAGATAGCTTGTCTGTAGCTATATGTCTCTCGAGATTGGCTTCAATGCCGTAAATATGGAACTGTCTGGTCTCACCCGGCACGTTCCAGGTTTTATCTAAACGTTTTTATCCCTTTGTTAGTTTTCAGGCAAACTGACTGGCACGCTTTCGGATTCATACGCACGGGCCACGTGTTGAAGCTAGCTAATTCGGCTTGCTGTGTGCTTGGCGCGAACTGCATATTTTGCGTCAACACAAGACCTCCCCACCCTATAAATATGATTCATGCCGAATCGGGTTCGGTTCTACTGAATTGGATTCGGCTGTGTTGTGTTAGGTCGTTTTTCGGGTCTGACGCTGTTACGACTAAGATGGCCATTCAGAGGATGGGGAATAGATTTGATTGGCCAAATAAATCCTCCATCGAGCAAGGGGCATAAGTTTGTACTTTTAGCAACAGATTATTTTACCAAGTGGGTTGAGGCGATTCCATTGAGAAAGGTAGCATCAGAAGATATGATTGAATTTGTCAAAGAGCACATCATTTACAGATTTGGAATTCCTCAGACAATTACCACAGATCAAGGGTCTCAATTTACATCTTCAGAGTTCAGAGATTTTGCTGAAAGTATGGGGATAAAATTACTGAATTCTTCTCCTTATTATGCTCAAGCCAATGGACAGGCAGAAGCTTCCAACAAGATCATGATTAAAATCATACAGAAGAAAATTGATCAAAAGCCAAGGAGGTGGCATTCGGTACTCAATGAAGCATTGTGGGCTTACCGAATGGCTCCTCATGGGGCAACGAAAACGTCTCCTTATGAATTAGTGTATGGACATCATGCCATTTTGCCGTGGGAATTACAAACAGAGTCGAGGAGAGTGCAGTTGCAGAAAGATTTAAGTTCTAAAGATTACAGTAACTTGATGATGGACGAATTGGAAGATTTGCATATGATTCGTCTCAAAGCGTTGGAAAATATTGAGAAAAATAAGATGCGCGTTGCCAAATATTACGACAAGAAGGTGAGGGTTAAGCAATTTGCAGAAGGAGACTTGGTTTGGAAAGCGCTATTGCCGATTGGAACCAAATATGCAGCATTCGGCAAATGGTCTCCAAATTGGGAAGGTCCTTTCAGAGTGGTTAGATGTGTGCCTGGAAATGCTTATATTTTGAAGACATTGTTGGGGGAAGAATTTGCTTCTGCTATAAATGGAAGATATTTGAAGAGGTATTATCCCAGTATTGAAATCGATCGGTGATTGATATGTTAAATTGCCAAACAGCCGATATTCGGGAAGAAGTCGTCTTTAGAAGGAAATTAACAGAGAAATTGGAGAAAAGGGAAAATGGCCAATACTGAATGTATTGCCCTTAGCACAAAATATATTATATCAAGAATTCATGCAAAATTACAAAGGATAAGTTTTATTGCCGAAATCCCATGAATCCCTAGTACAAACTACTGGAAGAGCCTGTTCAAGACAGACTGGGGATGAATGGAATCGGCAATGGCGGCACCATGGCCATCAAGACGATCGATGGAGGTGTCAATGTCTTCGATGTCTTCTGGGTTGCTGTTGGCAAAACCAACCGGCATCCTGGAGTAATCAGTGCCGGTGTGCGTCGACATGGCTACGAGACCCGTAGCGACGCCCAGACGAACGCCATGGGAGGCCACCTCGTCGACGCGGCTTGCCACCGCGCCAAGGCGTACCTCGGGTGTGTCCCCTTGAGCGTTCACCTTGTCCGCCAACTCTTCCACCAGCGCCTTGTGGCCACTACTCCTTCTGTCTCTTATACACATCTCAAGGGGATAACAGATTAATATCATTTGGAGGACGAGTTTGGAATTGAGCGGATTGCAGGATTCACCGTCAATGACTTCGAGCAGCTGCTTGCGCTCGTGCTGCCATTCGAGGTCTGCAATCCCGGCTTGCTTGGAGATGACCTCCAGTTCGCGACGAGAGTCGTCGCGCTCCGCCTTGAATCGGCGGGCATCGCCGTCTGAGTAGCGGAAGTCGTCCGATGAGGAAGCCCGATTGGACGAACTTGAAGAGCCGGACGCCACAGGAGCAGCGGCTGGAGCCGCGACGGGCGCACCAGCAGCGGCAATCCATCGGATTACCCTGAGAAAACGAAGAGATTCGTCAAGAAGAGGGCATATCTCAAACGGAGAGAAGCGAGCAGACGATCTTTACCTTCGGCGAGCACCACCGCGACTCCCTTCGGCCTCATCGGCGGCCGGGCGCCTTCTGTTGTTGTCGGCCATTGAAAGTTCCTCGGAGTTACTGTGGATGGGGAAAAGAATGACTTGGGCCGGCAAGAACTTGGAATACGAAGAACTTGGTGGAAACTGTGGGCTACCTGGGTGTTTATTTATGGAACCCGCAGAGGAGATCGTGGTCGGAGATCGTGGCGCACATCCCAAAATTTCGGAAGGTGGAAAGCCCCACGAACCGAGCGGTTGCCGTGTCGTTTGGGATTCATGCCGAATCGGGTTCGGTTCCACTGAATTGGATTCGGCTGTGTTGTGTTAGGAGGTTGTAAAGATTGACTTTTCAGAACCTGTCTGACTGCAGCAAATTGTTGATCCAATTGAGAGATTGGTTCCAAAGAAGCTTGAATATCAACAGGAAGGTTTTGTTCAATGGGCTCGAGCATATCTCTCAGAAGATCAGCATCCTTGACTTGATCCTGGATGTCTTTGTGCAGAAAGGAGAAGATTTCCTTTAGTTTTGCCTGGGTTTCCTCTGATAAAGCCTGATTAGAAGAAATTTCCTCTGCTTGTTCGGCAACAAGATCATCCAAAGGAAATGAGTAGCTGGGTGATGAAGTTGTTTTCTCCTGGAAAGAGATATTGCCGAATTAATGATTATCCATTGAATAAAGAACTGGGAAGACTGGGTAATTATCTCTACCTCATTCCTGATCTCTTGGATGGAGAGAGAGGGCAGCTCGAGCTCAGGCAAAGATTCTTGTATGTCATGCTGAGGAGAGCTTGGAAAATCTTTTGGTGGGGAAGAGGTTTTTGGCTGAGGAACATCAGGTGAAGCTGAAGCTGGTTCTTGATGAGAAGAAGAGCTCTCCAAGATTGGATCCAATGAGATTTGTTCTGAGACTGAAAAAGAATCAATGCCGATGGAGGGAAACTTTAAAGATAAAATAGTGAGGAATGTTACCAGTCACTGAAGCATCGGCAGGCTCTGTGCTAATGGCCAATTGCTGTGATTTGGCCTGAAATCATAAAGGAGTAGAAATGAGCAAAATGAAGTTAACATTTTACTCGAGGAAGGAGATGTCTGACCTGAGCGATTCTTTTGCTGCTTATTCTTTTCTTCTTTATGGCCGAAGGGGCAGTTAGAGAAGATGTTTTCCTCTTGGCGGAAGGAGGTGCGGCAAGAATTGGATCCAGACTGGCAGGCCTGGACATCAGTTGAGCCAAGGTAGGAGATTGGTGCCCCAGGGCAGATATTGGGCCTGCAGCTTTGTACAAGATCGCTCTGACCAGAGGGGCAGGGATTACTTCCTGCAAGATAACAAGGTTAAAAGTCGATGAAAGGGCCGATGGAGAGGAACTTTAAAGACAAAATAGTGAGAAATTTTACCAATCACTGGAGCATCGGCGGGTTCTGTACTGATGGCCAATTGTTGTGATTTGGCCTGAAATCATAAAGGAGTAGAAGTGAGCAGAATGAAATTAGCATTTTACTCGAGGAAGGAGAAATTTGACCTGTGCAATTCTTTTGCTGCTTGTTCTTTTCTTCTTTATAGCCGAAGGGGCAGTTAGAGAAGAAATCTTTCTCTTGGTAGAAGGTGGTGCAGCAAGAGTTGGATCCAGACTGGCAGGCCTGGACATTATTTGAGCCAAAGAAGGAGAGTGATGCCCCAGAATAGATATTGGGCCAGCGATGTTATATACAATTGCTCTAGCCAGAGGGGCAGGGACTGTGTCCTGCAGAATAACAGAATCAAAAGTCGATGAAAGAGGGTGTTATTGGAAAAACAGATGGATTATAAGCATATTTACCTCTGAATTCGGCTGATAGTCAGGCATCAAATCAAGGCAGAGAGGGTGAACTTGCACATTGAAGATATGATCATGGAGTTCTTGCCACCAAAGAATAAAAGAAGGATGAGCAAGTGCTGTTGGCACAAAAGGTTCAATCTGATAAATGGATGCACAACATTTGTAATCAAAAATTCTTCTTGTTTCTGTGGAGTCTTTGATGATCTGCCTAGGCTTGAGGAGTTCATGGAGAAATAATCTTGGGGGCACTTGGCCACATCCTAATTGCCTGGCTACTATATTCGGCTGGTAATATTCGTATGAACTTTGAACCAGCCTTCCTCCACAAAATTCGGTTGGTAAGATGCAAGGCCGAATGAAAGCGTTAAAAATTGTTGTGGACTCTGCATCTATGCATCCAGTCTCGAAGCTGAATTCACAAGGGAAAGTGAGATTGTCATTGTCCATGTATGGGAACCAGAGGGGATTGGCAAAGCCTTTGAAGAAAAGTTCAAACAGTTCTCCAATGTTCTTGTTGATAGCAATAGTGGAGGCTGCTTCCCCATAGGTTTGACAGCCTTTGGTGCTCTGGGCTTCTGCTTCCTGGTAATTGACCGAGGGGAAATGTCGGATGTTGAGGTCAATGGAGACAATTTGGTGCGTATACAATTGCAGCCACATTTGGACGAACCACCAGGGACCATTGACGCAGGAAATTTTCTTGTTGGTGTGCATCTGATGAATGGTCTGATGAAGCATGTGATAGACACTTCCCAGGAGATATTTCCCGAGAGGGATAAGTGTGCCTGCAGCCAAGTCTTCAGCCATTATTATGTGATTCAGAGTTGGCTCATTGGCTTTACCACAGAAAACAAATCTGCACAGCCACATATTCAGAAAGGCCCTGTATTCAACGTCAGTCAAAGGACCATCATGCATGTAGGTCTGGATGTATCTCTTATAGCCGACTCCAGTCTTCACCCCTGTCTGTTTGGAAGAACCTTTGTACCTGTATGGATGTGTTATCCCTGTGATGTTCATCCTTGTGATGTTCAGGCCGGTTATCATGTAGACATCGGCCAGGGTTGGAGTCATTGGTCCGTGACCAAAGAGAAAGGCATTCATGCCATTGGACCAGAAGTGGCAAGCTGCAATCAAGAGATTTTCATTCTTGGGTGTTTCGGCTAGAGATAATTCCAAGCAGTGAGAAATACGAAGACTGTCCCAATTCTGTGTCTGAGGACTTTTATCTTCAAGAATCCTTTTGTACCAGTTTCTCCAGCCAGCAATTGGGGGCAAAGGCCAGTTCTTGAAGGCATCTTGCCACTCATGAGATTTTGTCAATGAAATCTTGAAAGGAATCCTCTGGGATTCGGCCGCAATAATTTCGGAGGGATCTGGATTCCCTGAGGGGCCGAGGAAGAAAGATGCGGATTGTTCTTCGGTGGGGGTCAAAATTTCGGTGACCAGAGCCTATCAAGGGCAGAGGAAGAACGAATCGGAGGTTCAAAATGCAGCTCGGGAAAAGTAATGCCGAATATGATTGGGGGAAACGGAACTTACTTGAAGGGTTTGATCCTGGTTCGCCATTGGAGCTTGAAGGGGGAGAAGCGGGTGCCGAGCAGAACCAACTTGGAAATGTTAAGTGCTTTTGGTCAATTCCGAGATAAAAGTTACCTCTTATCCCGAAATTGAAGGGGCATGTGTTGACACCAAAAATTGGCACCAGGAAGAGGCTGACATGTGGGCCGGAGTCGTCGAGAAGGTATCATTCGGCAAAGGAGTTTTTTCCCCAGAGGCATTCGGCAAAGACGTTCTGCGGTCGGGAATGCGTCATCATTCGGCAGAGGCATTGTTCCGCAGGCGAAGAGTGGTAGCATTCGGGAAGACATGATGACGTGGATCAACATAAGGAAAAGGCCGGTTCGAACAAGGAAAGCAATATGGGCACGAAGATTCGTCATTTATTTTTAGAAACGAGTGTTGTAGTCGTGTCCGACTAGGAGTTGTGTCAAGACCTGGGTATAAATATAAACCCATGGCATCTGTAAATCGAATCGAATCAATCATACAACAAACCGGCCCCGTGCCAACATCGAGTCCTTTAGTCGAGTCGTCGAGTTCTTCGAGAGGAGTCATCGATCCGTCGACCTCCGTAAGTACCGGCAACCTTGTATCATGCTTAGTATCATGCGGTGGATTTAAGCTTTGATGCAAGTAGTCTTGTTACCATGCTTAGTATCATCCGGTGGATTTAGGTTGTGGTTTCAAGAAGGTTCCTCTGTTAGGTCATGAGCCATGCGGTGGGCTAAGATCTAGTATGGACCAAGTTATCGGCTCTGTTAGATTTCGTCAAGATCTAGCAGATTCATTAAGTTACCCCGTGTTGCTTCGTTTTTACTCTGTGCTTAATTCATACAACACACCTTTGCCCAATCTAGATCGGCTAGAGTCGGCTTTGCTTACAATGCGGTGATCTTATCCTCTCATAGCCGAAACCGAAACCGATCTAGGTTGCCACGTGTCGCGGGTTCGAGCTTGTCGGTGTCGTGTAGATCTTGACAGAACCGGGTATCATGCGGTAGATGCAGGTTTTTGGGTCGTCTTAGAGCTAATCATCCGGTGGATTAGAATTCGATTCGATCTGATAGATTTACCTTTACCGATTAGGCTTGTTCCTTCGCCATGGACCCCGATTCGGCTAAATAGCCGTATTCGGCAGTGCTCTCACGAGTGAACGTGTGTTCGTGGGTTTGCATTGGACAATGAATGCTTTTAGCCTTTCACGATTAGATTGTATCATGCGGTGGATTGATCTAATCTGATTAGTGGTGTGGTCTCAAACAAGTCGTATCATGCGGTGGATTAACTCGTTCGTTGTCATGCCTGACGGGTGCTGCTTTCGGCCTATGCATTCTTTGTTTACTGCGAATTTATGATCATGTTTCACCCTTTTATTTATCTATCATGCTCTGTTTCTCGTTAATCGGCTATGAGTACGTGTTCATTCGGTTGAAAGCCGATCTTTCGTCATGCTTACGTCACGCATTCGGCAGTGCGCTCCTTGCGTGCCTTGCCGATTGCCGAATGAGGTTTTAACTGCCGACAGATAGCTTCCCTGTAGCTATATGTCTCTCAAGATTGGCTTCAACGCCGCAAACATGGAACTGTCTGGTCTCACCCGGCACGTTCCAGGTTTTAATCTAAACGTTTTTATCCCTTTGTTAGTTTTCAGGCAAACTGACTGGCACGCCTCCGGAATTCGAAAGCCAGGGCCACGTGTGAAGCCAGCTGATTCGGCTTGCTGTGTGCTTGGCGCGAACTGCATTTATTCAAGCATATGTTCTCTGTTTATCATATTTGTTCGCTATATGTGTACTTTGACTTCCTGGGCACACATATAGCCTCATTCGGGTTTTTGTGAAAATCCGGGTGTAACATGCCAGTCATGGACGCTCGCATGACTTGCGAGGTCTGTGGCAATGCTGGCCATTTGGGGAATGTCTGCCCCGAAACGCGAGAAGATGCCCACTACGTCAACAACTCCAACAACAATGGGTATCGACCGAACAACTACGGCAGTCAAGGCTAGAATTCGCGCCCAAACCTCCCATTTGAGAGGCCTCAACAAGGTAACAATTTCAATTCCAGCAATTTCAATAATCAACCATCTCTTAGAGATCTAGTGTTTGGCCAGGGTAAAATCACTGAAAATATCAATAAAAAGCTTGCTGCTAATGATAAATTCCTGGAAAGCATAGACTCTAGATTGGAATCATTCTCTTCTGCCATGAAAGGTCAATCGAGCTTTAATAAAATGATCGAAACCAAAATTGTTCAGTTAGCTGCACTCGTTCCTGTTACTGAGTCAGGGAAGATTCCGGGGCAACCCGAACCTTCCATTGAAACAGTAAATGCAGTTACGACGAGACAAGGTAAGGCGTCTTGTAGAACATATTGTGCTTGTCACGCAGGTATAGTCTCACGAGTCCAAGTAGAAATACCACAAGGAGCACACATGCCAAAGCTGCTGTTAAAGCCATCACGAGGACACTTCCGGAAAAGAAGGAAGCTCCCGGAGTGCCAATCATTCAATGCACGATCTAGAATCGTTGCGTTGATGATGCACTTTGTGATCCCGGAGCCAGCGTCAACATCATGTCCAAGGTATTATTTAAATAGTTAAGCTATTCCACTTTGTCTCCTACAAATTCCCATGTACAACTGGTAGATTCATCGATCCGCTACCTCGAGGGAGTGATTGAGAATGTGACGGTCCGAGTTTGGGAACACTACGTCTCTACGGACCTTGTTGTCCTTGACACGGAGAGTTATTATTCATTTTCCCTCGTGTTGGGCCGGCCATTTTTGAACACTACTCGGGCCAGGATTGACATGGATACAAGAGAAATTATGTTCCATATCAACCGGACGCCGATCTCCTTCCCGTTTCGACCTCGGGAAGAGAAGAAGGGAGAGCCTCGTACACCGGAGCAGAGAAGTGCCGAATGTTTCCTAAAAGCACTCCTCAGTGGAGAGCTGGAAATAATCGGTGGAGAGCAGTTCGAATGGGATGAGCTGACAGGACCAATGTGCATAGAAGAAATGGACCTCCTCGTGAAGAGATATGAGGAAGATCAAGCCCTCTGGAATTCTCCAGAGGAGCCGATCCCACCGCCACCAACACAGAAGAAGAAAAAGAAGGCGTGGCGGAAGAAGGTCGCATCACCCAAATCACACACTCCGGGATCGGACAATGACAAAAAAAAACTGAAGACAGCAGGAGTCCCGCTCACGAACTTTAAACATGAGCTCTCACCGTGAGGAAAACCGGTATGTATCCCATGTTTCCCTTCCAAATTTTAATTTCCATCATTGCATTTGCATGTTTCCCTTTCCAAAATAAATGAACCACTTGTGTAATTAATTTGAAAGAGAGTAGAAAAATGGCAAGCATGGTAAAAATAAATGGACAACATGCTAAATTTTATTTGAAGTGGGTGTAATTGGTAATCTTCTTCATTTTTACCCCTTTTAGAACATCTCCATTTATTTACCATCATCACCAACCAGCACAAAACATGTCTACCCCACTCAACATGGCTGCACACTCACCAATTATCACAAAACATGGCAGCATGGGGTGACTCCACTAACTTCCACTTTGATCATGTCAATTTTACATCTTACCAACAAAACCCACCAAATTGCCCATGCCCTAGTGTTGGACCTATGAAAGATTTTTGTGCTGGTCGGAGGCAAGATGTGCACGCAGCACATGGCCAGTTCGGCCGAATGCCCTGAATCAGCCAAACCAGACAATTTGGCCGAACTAGGCCGGCTGCCTCCCTTCGCCTATAAATGCCACCCCTTGCCTCCTTGCTTGCTACACCATCTCAGTCTGAAAAATTTCTGCTAGAAGCTCTCTCTCTCTCTCTCTCAAGTTCTTGCTCAAGTTCTTCTCTTGTTCTTGCTCAAGTTGGTTCACTTGCATTGCTGAAAAATCACAAAAATATTTAGCTTTTGTTTGATCCTTGTGTTGAAACTGGAACATGTTTGTGGTGGTTTCCGACACCCACAAGAATGACTAACTTTTTGTGGTGGTTCTTCATCCCCGCAAGAACGACTAACCCTCTTGAACGACTGACTTGTTTTGCTTGTGCTAACCCAATATATTCAGTCCTTCGGGTAGTCGTTGTGAAAACATTTTGCACGTAGCATGTCGAAGATCTTCTCCGCGTTCCGTCGCTCCACCCGACTGAGCAAACGCTCAGACGATGCTGGGAGTTTCCCAGCCCCGTCCCGTGGTTCAAGCCGGATGGAGGTGGATGAGTTAGGAGTATCCGACTTTGGGAGAGGCTCTGCCTCGCACCCAACCTGGCAGCTCTTGAACGAGGGTGACATCATCCTCCGGACAGACCGGGAGCGGAACGTCTTCAACATGCTGTGCTTGAAGGAGTTTGAGCACACCTAAGTCTTCGAGCAGGACTTGCTCGTAATAACGGGTATGGATGATGAATTCCCAGAAGTCTTTGAAGCCGTTGGCTGGGCAACTTCTGGTGTGTCAACGAACAAGGTTCGTACCTCCTCACCCTCGCTGAGAAAATGCTCGGATGATGCTGGGAGCTCCCCAGCACCATCCCCAGATGGAGGTAGACGAGTCAGGTGCAGCCGACTTTGGGAGAGGTTCTGTCTCGCACCCAGCCTGACAGGTCCTGAACGAGAATGACATCATCCTCGGGACGGACCAGGAGCAGAACGTCTTCAACATGCTGCGCTTGAAGGAGTTTGAGCATACCCGTGTATTCGAGCGGGACTTGCTCGTAAGAACGGGTATGGATGAAGAATTCCCAGAAGTCTTCGAAGCCGTTGGCTGGGGCAACTTCTGGCGTGTCAACGAACAAGGTTCGTACCTCCTCACCCTCGAATTTCTTTCGACTCTTTCATCTGAACGGGAGGGTGTTCGCTTGCGATTTTTCAACCAAGAGTACTTCTACTCTTTGAGGGATTTGAGTATGGCTCTTGGTTTTGCTGGTCATTGTTCTTTGGAGCCTGCCAAAGCTTTGAAAAGGTTTAGTCGGGATGGGTTTTGGAAAAAGTTTTCCGGAAGCACCAATTGTTGTGCTTCGCGCACCAATAACATTCATAACCCCACCTTGAGTTTCATGCATTGGTGGATGGCTATGACGCTTTTTCCACGTTCGGATTTGCGTCCCGTTAATATAGTTTAGTTGCGGCTTCATTATGCCATGGTCGAGCGAGTTGCTGTTTCTCCGGTGAAGGATATGATTACCCATTGGCTGTCCCATCACTCTCACGTGGGTAGCGTGGCAGTGACTTCTCTAGTCACTCACCTCGCTAACCAGTTGGGCGTTTTGGAGGGCGTCTGGCTCGCGTACATAGAGACGGTACATTCCGTTGTGGATGCCGAGCACTTTGTGCAAGGCCACATGATACGACGGGCGCCTGATGCAACGCTAGTGATGTTTTACCGCGGTTATACAACCGAAGTGCCACGCCTTGTGCAGAGCTGCAGTTGTATACCGCTAAGAAACTAACTCTTTAGTTGAGTATCGAGTCGGATGATTCTCCCCCTCGGAGAGAGCCCGCTCGGCACAGTGTTACAGGGGAAGGACCATTCACCCGGGGACGAGGCAGGCGTGATGTCGGGCTCTTCACCACACAGGAACCAGCAACTTCACCAACACAGCCACACCGACATACGTCTGCGTTTGAGGCAGCCTTCGGCGAGTACACCGGTGCTGGGACGTCAAGAGCAGGAGGCTCTGGACAATCCCAAGGCCCGGACTACTTCGCCCCGAGCCATTGGGACTACGCCCAGAGTACGGATTCTGAGTACCCCCAGGGGTGGTATGCAGGGGGGTACGATAGTGCCTCCCAGCCGTACTTCCCTGAGCACTCTCAGTACGCACGCTTCTCCACACCTAGCGGCTACGACATCGGTCGGGAGTTATCTTACATCTCTGACCAAGTTGACCTCCTAGACGACCGTACTCGGAACATGGAAGGCACTCTGGTGCACCATTCTCGGTACCACCAAGAGAATAGCGGCGTGCTGGACTCCCTACGGTATGACATCCAACAGCAGACGGATCAGATGGCAGACTATTTTTTAAGGTTTCGACCCTATCAATGAAAGATCCAAGCTTGGGGGAGGACCCCCACCAGGTATGTTCTATGTCCCTCTCAGCACTTTGATTTCGCATTTGCCATTTCCCCTGTCTCTTATACACATCTAGATGTGTATAAGAGACAGCACCAAGAGAATAGCGGCGTGCTGGACTCCCTACGGGATGACATCCAACAGCAGACGGATCAGATGGCAGACTATTTTTTAAGGTTTCGACCCTATCAATGAAAGATCCAAGCTTGGGGGAGGCCCCCCACCAGGTATGTTCTATGTCCCTCTCAGCACTTTGATTTCGCATTTGCCATTTCCCCTGTCTCTTATACACATCTAGATGTGTATAAGAGACAGCACCAAGAGAATAGCGGCGTGCTGGACTCCCTACGGGATGACATCCAACAGCAGACGGATCAGATGGCAGACTATTTTTTAAGGTTTCGACCCTATCAATGAAAGATCCAAGCTTGGGGGAGGCCCCCCACCAGGTATGTTCTATGTCCCTCTCAGCACTTTGATTTCGCATTTGCCATTTCCCCTGTCTCTTATACACATCTAGATGTGTATAAGAGACAGCACCAAGAGAATAGCGGCGTGCTGGACTCCCTACGGGATGACATCCAACAGCAGACGGATCAGATGGCAGACTATTTTTTAAGGTTTCGACCCTATCAATGAAAGATCCAAGCTTGGGGGAGGCCCCCCACCAGGTATGTTCTATGTCCCTCTCAGCACTTTGATTTCGCATTTGCCATTTCCCCTGTCTCTTATACACATCTAGATGTGTATAAGAGACAGCACCAAGAGAATAGCGGCGTGCTGGACTCCCTACGGGATGACATCCAACAGCAGACGGATCAGATGGCAGACTATTTTTTAAGGTTTCGACCCTATCAATGAAAGATCCAAGCTTGGGGGAGGCCCCCCACCAGGTATGTTCTATGTCCCTCTCAGCACTTTGATTTCGCATTTGCCATTTCCCCTGTCTCTTATACACATCTAGATGTGTATAAGAGACAGCACCAAGAGAATAGCGGCGTGCTGGACTCCCTACGGGATGACATCCAACAGCAGACGGATCAGATGGCAGACTATTTTTTAAGGTTTCGACCCTATCAATGAAAGATCCAAGCTTGGGGGAGGCCCCCCACCAGGTATGTTCTATGTCCCTCTCAGCACTTTGATTTCGCATTTGCCATTTCCCCTGTCTCTTATACACATCTAGATGTGTATAAGAGACAGCACCAAGAGAATAGCGGCGTGCTGGACTCCCTACGGGATGACATCCAACAGCAGACGGATCAGATGGCAGACTATTTTTTAAGGTTTCGACCCTATCAATGAAAGATCCAAGCTTGGGGGAGGCCCCCCACCAGGTATGTTCTATGTCCCTCTCAGCACTTTGATTTCGCATTTGCCATTTCCCCTGTCTCTTATACACATCTAGATGTGTATAAGAGACAGCACCAAGAGAATAGCGGCGTGCTGGACTCCCTACGGGATGACATCCAACAGCAGACGGATCAGATGGCAGACTATTTTTTAAGGTTTCGACCCTATCAATGAAAGATCCAAGCTTGGGGGAGGCCCCCCACCAGGTATGTTCTATGTCCCTCTCAGCACTTTGATTTCGCATTTGCCATTTCCCCTGTCTCTTATACACATCTAGATGTGTATAAGAGACAGCACCAAGAGAATAGCGGCGTGCTGGACTCCCTACGGGATGACATCCAACAGCAGACGGATCAGATGGCAGACTATTTTTTAAGGTTTCGACCCTATCAATGAAAGATCCAAGCTTGGGGGAGGCCCCCCACCAGGTATGTTCTATGTCCCTCTCAGCACTTTGATTTCGCATTTGCCATTTCCCCTGTCTCTTATACACATCTAGATGTGTATAAGAGACAGCACCAAGAGAATAGCGGCGTGCTGGACTCCCTACGGGATGACATCCAACAGCAGACGGATCAGATGGCAGACTATTTTTTAAGGTTTCGACCCTATCAATGAAAGATCCAAGCTTGGGGGAGGCCCCCCACCAGGTATGTTCTATGTCCCTCTCAGCACTTTGATTTCGCATTTGCCATTTCCCCTGTCTCTTATACACATCTAGATGTGTATAAGAGACAGCACCAAGAGAATAGCGGCGTGCTGGACTCCCTACGGGATGACATCCAACAGCAGACGGATCAGATGGCAGACTATTTTTTAAGGTTTCGACCCTATCAATGAAAGATCCAAGCTTGGGGGAGGCCCCCCACCAGGTATGTTCTATGTCCCTCTCAGCACTTTGATTTCGCATTTGCCATTTCCCCTGTCTCTTATACACATCTAGATGTGTATAAGAGACAGCACCAAGAGAATAGCGGCGTGCTGGACTCCCTACGGGATGACATCCAACAGCAGACGGATCAGATGGCAGACTATTTTTTAAGGTTTCGACCCTATCAATGAAAGATCCAAGCTTGGGGGAGGCCCCCCACCAGGTATGTTCTATGTCCCTCTCAGCACTTTGATTTCGCATTTGCCATTTCCCCTGTCTCTTATACACATCTAGATGTGTATAAGAGACAGCACCAAGAGAATAGCGGCGTGCTGGACTCCCTACGGGATGACATCCAACAGCAGACGGATCAGATGGCAGACTATTTTTTAAGGTTTCGACCCTATCAATGAAAGATCCAAGCTTGGGGGAGGCCCCCCACCAGGTATGTTCTATGTCCCTCTCAGCACTTTGATTTCGCATTTGCCATTTCCCCTGTCTCTTATACACATCTAGATGTGTATAAGAGACAGCACCAAGAGAATAGCGGCGTGCTGGACTCCCTACGGGATGACATCCAACAGCAGACGGATCAGATGGCAGACTATTTTTTAAGGTTTCGACCCTATCAATGAAAGATCCAAGCTTGGGGGAGGCCCCCCACCAGGTATGTTCTATGTCCCTCTCAGCACTTTGATTTCGCATTTGCCATTTCCCCTGTCTCTTATACACATCTAGATGTGTATAAGAGACAGCACCAAGAGAATAGCGGCGTGCTGGACTCCCTACGGGATGACATCCAACAGCAGACGGATCAGATGGCAGACTATTTTTTAAGGTTTCGACCCTATCAATGAAAGATCCAAGCTTGGGGGAGGACCCCCACCAGGTATGTTCTATGTCCCTCTCAGCACTTTGATTTCGCATTTGCCATTTCCCTTCTCTATTTTATCTCCATCTTAAAATAAAAACATTAACTCCCAACTATGCATGGAATGAACTATATGCCTCTCACTTTGGAAATAATGAATAGTTTCTCTGTCATTAATCTTGCGAGTGCTTTATTTCGACTAGTTGCTTGATAGTACTTGAGTTAATTGGCATGAGTAAAAATGAACCTGAAAACCTTGTGGGAGCACATGTTTTATTCCAAGTCTAAGTTGTTGAAAGGAATGATATAGTGAGATTGTGGTTAAGTTTTACTTTTGCTCTTAGTATGGTGAAAATCTCGGATGCTTTATGCTTTCAAAAATAAAACAAGTTCCTCATTGGTCAGGAATTCCTACCAAAGCCATATGTTTAGTTTAGTTGAAACCTTCTACTCATATGCTGCTTGCTGTCTTAGTGAGTTTTGTCAAATTGTTGTGACATTTGGGTGAAACTTTCATGCTTCTAAGATCGAGATTGACGTACACACCACCTCTCACTTGCAATTCCTACACTTAGAGTTAGCAAATAATTCCATCATCCACCAACAAAACAAAATGCTCCATGTTCTATGATATCCTCTCCAAATATCCTTGAATAGAGACATGGGCTGTGCAAAAATAAAAGCATGCCAAAGAGCATGGCATAAAAAGGAAATAAGAAAAGCATGCCAAATGGCATGACAAAAATATGAGCAAAAAGAGATAGCCCATGTTCTAAAAAATAAGTCAAGGAGAGGAATAATCATCCCAAGGAGTTCCACCATATTCCACTCCATTCCACTCCACATATTCCACACACTTGCACTTCTTGATCTAAAGGTGTGATTTGGTTCCCCAAAGGTCCAGTCTTTGACTTAGCAAAACATAAGATACATGCATGCCTTCATCCATTGTCCCTGAGCCACAAAAAAGCCATATTAGATTTTAGGATGAAAAGAAGGCACAAGCCTTTGGTGAGAATTCAAATACCACTTGAGTGATTGAGTGTGCCAATTGAGGAACAACTTACATTTTTCACAAAATTATGAAAACTTCGAGATGGGATCCTGAAAGGAGTAGAGTGGAATAAAACTAAATCAAACTGTTCAACCTTTCAACCACCCAAGACAAGGAGATTGCTATAAGCCCCATAGGTAAAATGGTGAGTTAAACTTTGCTACTGATTCGAGTATTTTTGAGTACTAGTTGTTTATAAAGATTACCTGCAAGATATTGACATTGTAGCAACTCCTGATCCACCGAGCCTAAGTTTTTATCTTTGCTCGAGGACGAGCAAAGGTCTAAGCTTGGGGGAGCTTGTTGGCGGTCGTTACGTCACGTTTTTGACCATCAATACTCGGGAATAAAAGAGGATATATGTGACATTCCATGCACTTAGATTTATTAATAATAAAGTTCCACGAGTTTTGGTGAGTTTCACTTGTGCAGGTACATTAATGAGAAATACGTGCTATAGGGTTCGAAATTGACCGATTCGGCCGAACGACACGATTCGGCCAGTTACCCCCCTTAGTCGTACACGACATAAAGCACAACCGGAAGTCAACCACGTCAACGATGACCAAGCGATGACCGTGCATGGCACGTGGACGACCACCACCTCACTTCTGGGCTGAACCAACATGAAGAACACTTGGATCAAGTCATCCACGAAGCCCAGGAAGCAAAGACGGTGCAGGGGGGCAGGCTTGGGCTCCCAGCCCAGTTCGACCGAATCCACCAATTCGGCCGAACCGCCTCCACTACCAAAACCACCTCCCAAGGGTGCATCCTGGCCGTGGGAGCCAAGGCGGTGCAGATCCATGGTTCAGCCTAATTGGAGGATTTGGCTGAACTGGGGAATTCGCCCGTAGGCCCAGCACCGCCCCCCAGGCCTCCTTGCATGCCACTCCACTCCAAACCGACCTTCTCAAGCTATAAATAGAGGGGTCAAGTCACTTGTAAACATACAACAAGCCAAGGAGCTGATTTTCCACTCTTCATTCTAGTAGCGTTAGGATAGTTTAGTTGGGAGTTAGAGTTGAGTTAAGCTGTGCCTCGGAGGTTCCGAAGTCGTCTTCAGAAGCTCTGGTAATAACTCTTGTATCTTTTCCTTTTCTTTCTGTAAGACTTTGAGTTATCAATATAGTTATATTTGTCATCTTATTTGAGTTATTTAAATCTTGCTTCTACTTTATTCTAGTTGCAAGTATTTCTGGTTTAGACTATAGTTGTTGTGATCCTAGTTCTCCCAGTTCTAGATTGAAGTCTTTGCCTTGGCGGGTTCTTCGTTTCTGCTCAATACTTGTGGTGAATTGTCACTGCGGTATTGGCAGGATTGCTTGCTTCTGCTAGCGAAGTAAGTAGTTGTAGTCTAGTGTGGGTGTGGTACCTAGACTAGTCTGTGATCTTAGAATATCCCTGAGCTGGCACGGAGGTGGTAACCGTTAGGTGGTGACAGCCCTATACGGTCTTCATAACCCATCACACCTGGTTCGGCCTGTAGGATCTCCAAACGTGCCTCGTTAGGCACCCCTTCTCATCCCTTTCTGTGTGTCTCCGGTTCTGTGTCCCGAAGTCGAGGTCTCAGCTTATCTTGATCTGTTAGAGCTAGTTCTCAACCCTTGTATTCTAACCCGAGCAACCCAAATAGACAATACCCAGGAATTCTCTATCTCTTCTCGTTGTCCTCCGAACTATCTACTCCTTCTCTTTCTTACCCGAGTCTCCCTTGAGCTGTGTGTCACGGTATATCCACCCCTATCCAATACGATTATCCCCCGTCTTGTTAGTCGTGTATCCTTCTCTGATAGTCTCGAATATTTGTTTGCTAGTACTCTTGACATAAGCTTCCCTGCGGAAATATAAATTACGATACATCGGAATACTCCCTGGTGAAGTGCTACAGCGGTGATTCTGTGCGCTTGCAGAATATTTATATATCTTACAAAGCCATAGGGAAAACCACTGAAACACTCCTTACCCCAGCACTGGGATTCTCAATCCTGATATTGGATCGTAAGAAGTGTCAACAATCACCCCTGTTTGCTTGAGTATGTTTCAAACAGGAGGAATGTGGAGAGCCCAGGGTGCCCGATCGTGAAGGATCCTTCAATTTCTGCCCCTGTCTACTGCGATGTGTATCGTACGGAAGCTTCAGAAGAAATTCTCACAGGTATGTATTTATATATGACAAAAATTGTTATAACCATGTGCAGAATGAAAGAAAGATCATCGTCAAGGAAGAAAAAGAAAATCGAATATGACGGACGAACGATGCTGCATCACCGCAATTCCATCTCAAATGGTCGGTAATGGAGAAGAAAAATCAATGTATGTGAGATAGTCCTACTCATAGACTTTAAATTTTGAGTACCTGCTAGGAGGTAGCCTATGCATTATCCCTTTAATTTTTGCATTATTCACTGCATGTTTTCTTTGAATCATTAAATTTCTGTGCCTTCTTTTTGAATGGGTGGCTCCTCGACTTTGAACTGTATTCGAGCAAGTGTGCCTAGTCTAGATAGGTAGTGAAGTATTTTTGGTGCCTATTTATTCGATATTCTTAGTCCAACTCATGGCAGCCCCTATTTTGTGTCGGTGATTCCCAAGCATGGTTGGTTCACCGTCTATAGGGTTAAATGGGACTGTCTCCGACCACGCCTTAGAAATGGATGATCAGTTTCCGCCATAAGAAATGCCAGGCTTAGAAATTCATGCATTCTATCACCCTATTTTTTTTTCAAACCCACTGCATGTTCTCCATTCTTGCATCTTCATTCATTTGCCACATCACCATTTTGCATCGAAAAAAACTAAAAAACAAAATAAATGTCCAGCGACCACTGGTTTTAGGCCAATATGTCTGTATGTCTGCAAGCCTTGATTCAAGGATAGTGGCCAAAATTTCACCTGGCATGGCCAGTTTTTGCTCGTTTTTTACGCTTCACGCAAGAGAGGAGACGTACTCTACGCCTCCGCTCCTTTGCCGCTCCACTAGCTTGTTTCTGGGACCCATTGTTTCACCACATTCGCACATAAGCTAGTTCTGTGGCACCCCACTAGTTGGTGTATTTGAGTGCCGATCCCCTTTGCCACACCCACGACCGTGTATCCTTACACGACAACATCAACATGGATGAGGGTTCAGCCAACTATGTGCAGTCACATCGTTGTAGTGCCATCACCGTTGCATCAGTTCTAAAGGTCTTCATCATCAGATGCCAACGGTAGGCACAATCAGGTACGTAAAAAGGTTTTTGCTTTTTACCTAATTTAAAGCAAGGTCCACCAGCTTCCATATGCTTATATCCATGTGAATATTTCTTGATGATATTTTCATGCTCCCTTTATCTGTTTATGTTTGCTCTGGTTTGAATGTGACCACTAGCTAGGGTATATTCATAAGCTCTTTAAATTAAGCATGGTGCTTAGGTTAATTAGCTTACTTTAATCAAATTAGACATGGTGTCAAAATTTGATTAATGAACTTTTAGAGCAATGCTTTTATAGATATTGGTTGTATGTGTGGACTAACCCGTACAGAAAAAAACATCAAATTCAAATGGGAATTCCTCAATTCCACTTCACATCGGAGATGAGCCATAACCATGGATACATTTGAAGCCCAGGGTGGAATAATGTTCCTAGGTATGCATATTTCTTAGTACAATTACAAATAACCTGGAACAGGAAGATGCATCATCCAAAGCATCCTCTCCAGATCAGACGGTGACAAGAACAATCGAAGGAAGGAGAAGTCTCACTCACGGACTAAAAACACGAGCTCTCATCGTGAGGTAAACCGGTATGTACCCCATATTCCCCTTTCCAAAATTTTAATTTCATCACTGCATTTACATATTTCCCCTTCCAAATGTGAATCACCCTTGCATTATAATTAAGAGAAAACAAAAGGAAATTTTTCGGGACAGTAGGTAGTTCAACCAATGTCTTGAGTTCGGCCGAACCTACCCCTGTGTCCAAATGTGCAATAACCTGCAGGGTCATGTTGAGGAAAACCCAGAGGACTACAGTTGGCCAGGTATACCATTCATATCCAAATCCTTTCACCCTATGCCACATACTCCACTTGCAATATCCTTCCACCCAGCACTCAAAGCATTCACACCCATCCATCCAGAGCCAAATTTCGTGCAAATTTCATATTTGGTCAGTTCGTCCAAGGGTTTCACCCTAGATCGATCCTGACCTACACCCTCTACCACGAAATTTTCCCCAGCCAGCACAAAAGCATGGTATCCACCACTCCACATGCCCGCACACTTCATTCCATCATAATCATGGCAGCATGGGACTGGTGTGATCCTTTTGATCCTTTGGTCATTTCATCCTTAGTGCTGGACAAAGCTCCCAAAGCTGGCAAGTGGAGGCCGACAGGCTGAAGACCCCCATGGGTGGTTCGGCCGAACCATGGTGTTCAGCCAAGTTCCTCCTCTCACTTGCCTATGGGTGATACTCTGGATGCATGAAGGAAGCTGGCTCATTTCAGGTTTGCACTTGTATATTCCTCGATGACTTTTCTCTCTTAATTCTATGCAATGCTTGATTCACTTGCATGATTAAAAACATAAAAAATAGAACAAAAAATATTTCCTTTTTCCTTGATCATTATCCTCTTTCTTGAAAACGGTTTGTGGAGGTCTTAACTTACCCCACAAGAAGGACTAACATTTTGTGGAGGTTAAATCCCTGCAAGAATGACAAACCCTGAACAACTAAACGTTCAACCTATGATTCCATGATCCTTCGGGTATTGTCGTTCCAACATTTTGCAGGCATCATCTCGTGGTCTCTATTCCAAAGGACAATCAAGCACATTCGGTACTCGAGCATTGGATAGTGAAAGGACCAACACTAGGCCTAGATGGAGGGGGTGAATAGGCCCTGTAAAAATTTCTACAAAATTGCTCTGAAACCTGTCAGACGTCGGATGATCCGACGCAGTCTCGGATCTTCCGACCCCCGGAAGATCCGACACTATGTAGGATCTTCCGACGGGATAAAACCTTTACTTCGTAATTTAAGTGCTAGTACACTTTTTAAAGATTCTACTTGAATAGAAGTGTGACAATAAGTGTATAGAGCCTTCTAGATATGATCAATGCAATAGAATAACAACAAGCAAGTAGATCGGATCAAATCAAGCAAACCCAACAATAAAACAAAAGAGCACTAGGAGACAATGGATTTACTTCCGAAGTTCACTCCACAAAGGAGCTACGTAGATTTACTTCCGAAGTTCACTCCACAAAAGAGCTACGTCACCGTTGAGAAAGCTCACAAAGAGCCGGGCTGTCACACTAGCCCCAAGTCTCCCTCAATCAACCACAAAGGAAGATTGAATCACTTTGGTAGAATTCCTCTTCTTCTCATCGTCCTCATCGTCCTCGCCATCATCACCATCATCACCACCATCATCGTCCTCATCGTCGCCATCTCCCACACCGGCTTCTTCTTCGTTTTCCGACTCGCTTTGGTAGAATTCCTCTTCGCCGTCGGTGTCTTCCTCTTCCACTTCTTCAATCTCATCCTCATCATGTTGTTGAGGGGCTCCAAAGACATATTCTTGAGTATTAGCCTCCCAAGGATTGTAGAACTGAGGAGGAGGAGAGAACTCTCTAGGCTGGCGAACGGGGGAATGAGGCAACTGATAGTGATCCAAGAGTTCTTTGTGTTGCTTGTCAAGCTTGCACATCTCCTCATCCAAGCGAATATCACGCTCATGAGCTTTCTTGGCTTGATAAGAACATGCGGTGAAACAAGCAAAGAGCCCTTGCACAATAAAGTCTAGCTTCCCTTTCTTGCTCTTGGGACCAAGAGGAGCACCACGAGAGGAAGATGGACCTTCTGAAGGAGGAGGTGCACGAGAAGATGAAGACCATGAGTAGTAGTCGGAGCACGGACACCTTCGTAGGGCTTGGCCTTGATCTTTAACAGCTGCTCAATTTTGCCTTGGGGAGAGCGGTATGGGAAGTGAGGCTTGTCAGTCATAATGTTTACTCCAGTCACATGCTTAATCATGTGGAAGATGTAGGGAGCAAAGTGACATCCACTAGATGACTCATGGGAGCACAAGATAATTTCGTTCCAAATGAAGTTGAACACTTTGAACTTGGGCTTGCCGGGGGCCATCTGAAATAGCAAGTTCTTGGCCCTCTTAGAAATGTTATCGGCATCACCTGCCCTAGGATACAAGGTTCCCCTAAAGAGTTGATGATGAGGACATGACACCCATACATATGTCCATGAGGGGTGCATGGGGTGGAGAAGGAGACCAACAAGGTACTTCATGACCTCTCAACATTCTTGTACCATTTGCTTTTCCTCCTCTAGTGAATCCGAGCCCATCCTTGATACTAGGATATCTTCCGGCTTTATATGCCGGATGGCTCTCAAATTCACTCTTAAGGAAATGGATAGGCGTTTGCCACAAAGAGTCCAATGCATCTCATCCCTCTCCTGATCAATCCACAAGGTGGCATAGAACTGAGCAATCACTTCTTCATTGTAGGCACACTCAAAGGCCATGATGTTGGCCACATCCATCTCAACACACCGCTCATAAACATCATCAACAACTGGCTTCAGTGGCAATGGCATGCCCTTCAAATAATTCCAATCCACCCAATACATGGGTGTACACAGCCTACCCATCTTCAGAATCACTGACTCATACCAATCCGCTTGATGAGGCAGCCAAAAACGAGGATCACCCTTGAATTGCTTGGAGATGATGGATCTAGGGTCCTCACGTGCACTAAACCGAAGTGGTTTCATGCTATTGGCTGCAGACTTGAAATTTATCAAAGCTCTATCACTCGGATGACGAAATGAAATAGTAGTGGGTATGAAATTCTGAGCAAGAGTAGATAGATCAATGTCATCATTGTATTCTAACCCAGTATGTTCCTCACGGTTAGCTCTCTTGGTCCTTGGACGTGGAGGAGAGGAGGGGGTCTGAATTTCCTTTCCTCGCCCTTCACCACTAGAAGGCCCCCTTCCTCTAACAGTCCTTGTAGCAAGCTGTTTCTTTACTCGTTTGCCTCTTCCTTTCTCTCTTGTCCCATTGTCAGAATCGGACTCGGTGTCAGATGGTGAGCCAATATTTCTTCCATAGCTAGGCCGAGCTTGCAAAGTTGACTTCTTCTTCTCAGTGTGCTTCATACGACCCATCTAGACAGACAACAAGAAAGGATCAACATATGAACGATGAAGAGAGAGTTCAAATTAAAATGTCAGTGCCCCAGGTCTGTCGGACCTTCCGGCTATGTGTCGGATGATCCGAGGCTCGGATCTTCCGATGCATAGTCGGATGATCCGACAAAATCGAGGATGACCTAAAAATTTGGGAATCGAACGTCTAGCCCACCAAAAGTTATGAGATCATAGGGAAGTGTTCTAGACATGTATGTGAAGATATTCACCAAGGAAAATCCACTAGAACCTTCTACATTGATAGATCAGGCGACGGGAAGTTTGAATGAGATACCTTTGAGATTTCCCACGAAAAGTTTGGAAGATCCGAAGGGGATTGAGTTCTTCAAGATGGGGAGAATCGAATGAGCCACAAAGATCAACAATCCTTCGGTTGAACTCCAAAATCGCCGCACGGGTGGAGAGTGAGTGAGAGGAAGCGGTTGGGAAGAGAATGGAATGAATAGAGGAAGTAACGGTTCATCCCAGTTATTTATAGTCGCGAGCAGGCCGGAAGATCCAACAGTCGGAAGATCCGACCCTGGAGAAAGTAACCAGAAGTTCCAGCGGAAGTTCCGGCCTTTCCCAGGTCCGGAAGATCCGACGGACCGTCGGAAGATCCGACCACCGGAAGTTCCGAAAGAAAACTGAGATAGAACTTAGTGAGGCAGAGCTGTCCGGAACTTCATTGGGTAAGATCCGATGGTGTGTCGGAAGATCCGGGATTCCAGAAAATAGATTTGACACGGATTTTTGAGATGAGATTTGATGGAAGATTTTGAGAGATATTGCTTATGGACATGTAAGACCATTGACTCAAAGAGATCAGCCACAATCATCAACACATAACTATGATCTTTTGACACAAGGAATGATCCACCGATCACAAGATCCAAAGATTTTTGAAAAAACTCACACAAAAAGGATAAAAATAGTTTTTCTTCTAGACTAGGCAACAAACAACTTGTGTATGCAACAAGTCAAGCCAAGTTACGAGAATCCAAGATATTTAGCTCACTCCTCAAGGAACAAAACCTTTGCTCATCTAGAGGCTTGGTGAAGATATCGGCTAATTGTTTTTCGGTTCCTACATGGCATATGGCGATATCTCCTTTGGCTTCATGATCTCTAAGGAAGTGATGTCTAATGTCTATGTGGTTGGTTCTTGAGTGTTGAACGGGGTTGTTTGCTAGTTTTATGGCACTCTCATTGTCACACAAGAGTGGGATATTTTTGAACTCACATCCAAAGTCACTCAAGGTTTGCCTCATCCAAAGTAGTTGAGCACAACAAGCACCGACTGCAACATACTCGGCATCGGATTTGAAAACCAAGAAAGAATTTCAATTCTCCCATCATTGACATCTCAAATCTCTTGGTCATTATCCTACTATACTCTTCACAAAACTTTTCATTAGTAGAACCAAAGATAATATCATCAACATAAATTTGACACACAAATAAATCTTTGTCTATTTTTCGAGTGAAGAGAGTAGAATCCGCTTTGCCCATTACAAAGCCATTTTTGAGAAGAAATTCCTTAAGGCATTCATACCATGCTCTTGGGGCTTGCTTGAGCCCATAGAGCGCCTTATGGAGTTTGTAGACGTAGTCGGGATGCTTGGGATTTTCAAAGCCCGGTGGTTGCTCCACATATACCAACTCGGAGAGAGGTCCATTCAAGAATGCACTCTTCACATCCATTTGATATAGCTTGAAGTTGTGATGTGAGGCATAGGCTAGTAGAATACGAATTGATTCAAGCCTTGCCACCGGAGCATAAGTTTCACCAAAGTCAAGACCTTCAATTTGAGTGAAACCTTGAGCAACCAATCTTGCCTTGTTTCTTGTGACAATCCCATTTTCATCTTGCTTGTTCCGGAAAACCCACTTGGTGCCAATGACATTTTGCTTGGGTCTTGGGACCAATTCCCAAACTTCGTTTCTTGTGAAGTTGTTTAACTCTTCTTGCATTGCAATGACCCAATCCGCATCGCCAAGAGCTTCTTCCACCTTGAGAGGCTCCAAAGAGGAAACAAACGAGTAACATCCACAAAAATTTGCTAGACGAGAACGAGTGGTTACCCTCTTTGTCTGCTCCCTAGAATGTTATCAACGGGATGATCCTGTTGAACGCTTTGATGAACTCTTGGGTGTGGAAATGTTGATTGACGTTGAATAGGTCCATCATCATCTTCTTCATTGTGAGACTTTTCACCTTGAGTTTCATCACCTTGAACTCCCCCTTGATCGTTACCATGATCATGATTGTCACCATGATCTTGAACTTGATCTTGCGAAGATCTTAGTGGTTCCACTCTTGTTGATGATGTTGATGGATCAATGTTAAATATGATTTCCGAGACTTGGTCTTGTTCATCATCTTCTACTTCGGGCTCTTGAGGCTTCACTTCACCTAAACTCATTTTCTTGATAGCTTGACTTGGTGGCTATTCATCTACAAGGTCATTCACAACTTGCTCTACTTGAGAGCCGTTTGATTCATCAAATTTCACGTCTACCGTGATCTCAACACAACCGGTGGTTTTGTTGAAGACACGATAAGCGTGTTCGTTAGTACCATAACCAAGTAGAAAACCTTCATCAACCTTGGGTACAAACTTGGAGCTTTTGGTTTTCTTGTTAAGAATGTAACATTTGCAACCAAAAACTCGAAAGTAGTGCACCTTTGGTTTGTTACCGGTGAGGATCTCATATGGAGTCTTGCCCAAGTACTTTTGAAGATAAAGGCAATTAGTGGCATGGCAAGCCGTATTGATCGCCTCGGCCCAAAAGATATCCGGAGTCATCTATTCATCAAGCATGGTCCTTGCCATTTCAATCAAGGTCCGGTTCTTTCTCTCAACAATGCCATTTTGTTGAGGTGTGTATGGAGCGGAGAGCTCATGCTTGATGCCTTCTTCATCAAGGAATTCCTCAACATTGAGATTCTTGAATTCCGTCCCATTGTCACTTCTTATTCTCTTAACTTTCAACTCAAACTCATTTTGAGCTCTTCTAATGAACTTCTTGATAACCCTTGAGCTTCACTCTTGTCTTGTAGGAAGAAAACCCAAGTGAACCCGAGAAAAATCATCCACAATGACAAGTCCATACTTGTTCCCACCAATGCTTATATAAGCAATTGGCCCAAATAAATCCATGTGAAGCAATTTCAAGGGTCTTGAGCTAGTCAATATATTTGTGGGTGGGTGAGGAGCTCCAACTTGCTTTCCGGCTTGACAAGCACTACACAATCTATCTTTCTCAAAGACAACATTTGTTAATCCTAGAATGTGTTCATCCTTTTGAAGTTTGGCCAAGTTCCTCATCCCAACGTGAGCTAGCCGGCGATGCCAAAGCCAACCCAAGCTAGATTTTGCCACTAAACAAGTCTTCGGTTCCACTTTATTTGTTGTGAAATCAACTAAATAAAGCTTTCCCTTAAGTTGACCCGTAAAAGCAATAGAGGAATCCTCCCTTCTAAGGACGCTCACACCCTCATTAGTAAAGAGACAATTGTAGCCTTTTTCACAAAGTTGTGATACGGACAACAAATTGTACCCTAGAGAATCAACTAGATAAACATTTGAAATAGATTAGTCTTGTGATATAGCAACTTCACCTTGACCAATCACATCACCATGGTTGTTGTCACCAAACGTGATCTTTTCTATAGGCGAGTCATATTCTTTCAATTTAGCAAACATGTTCTTCTCTCGGGTCATATGATTTGAACATCCACTATCAAGCAACCATGAGGATCCACCGGAGATATATGCCTACAAAACAAGTTTAAGCTTTGAATTTAGGTACCCAAAAGAGATTGGGTCCTTGAGTGTTAGCTTTTGAAATCTTAGGCACCCAAACACTCCTCATCATCTTCTTTGCATGAGCACCCACATACTTTACCACCATCTTCCCATTGTGATCCCACACAACCGTGTAGTCAATGGTGTAGTTGGGAGATGGCTTATGCTCAATGCTCTTTTCTTGTTTCTTGATCTTGGTTGAGCTCTTGACATTGTTGGTTATTTCCTCAACCTTAGGCGTGTCTTCTATGGTGTTCACAATCACTCCATAAGCAATGTTCATCAAGTCTCCAAGGTTTGCACCCTTGGTGAACATTGGCACATCATGACCTCTCAACATTCTTGTACCATTTGCTTTTCCTCCTATAGTGAATCCGAGCCCATCCTTGATACTAGGATATCTTCCGGCTTTATATGCCGGATGACTCTCAAATTCACTCTTAACTTTGGCCTTTCCTTTGCCAATTGTCTTGGTCAATTCTTGAATCTTTGCATCTTTAGCTTTGACTTTCTCTTCTAGTTTTGAAAGGTTAGTGGTACAAGCATTTATATCAAACTTATAGCATCTTGAGCAACATTCACTAGTAGAGACATTTGAGTCAAGAATTGTCTTAGAGTTAATCTTGGTGCTTTCCCAAAGAGCGCTAAAGTTGACTTCTAGGTCTTTATATTTGACCTCTAGGCTTGAATGCCTTTCTTGAAGCTCACTTTGTACATTCTTTAGGTTGGCAAGAGATTCATTTGCCAAGGACAATTCCTTAGAAATCTTCTCACAAGAGTCATTGGCAAGTGACAAGTCACAAGTCAATTTCTCCACCATGATCTTCTCCTCAACTAGAGTCTCTTCAAGGGCAAGGTTTATCTCCTTTTCAAGGATGAGCAATTCTTCTTGCCTATCAAGAGACTCTTTCCTTTTCTCCAATTTCTCTACTAGTTTCTTAATTTGTTTGTAGCCTTCTTTGCCAAACTAGTTTATCATGTTCTTTTCATGTTAGGCTTCCTCTTCATCTAGATCATTTTCTACATTCGTAGATGTCAAGATGGTGGATGAGATAGATGGGGTGATGTTTGATACCTTAGTCCCTTGGGCCATGAGGCACATGGGAGCTTCATCATCACTATCTTGATAGTTGTTGAAGAGTCTAGATGTTGATGTAGGGACTTGAATGGCAAGAGTTGCCACTTCTTCAGCATCAAAGTTATCACTCGAAGAATCCCACCCTTGACCAACATAAGCACTTCCAAACTTCTTCTTGTACTCTTGACTCTTCTCTTTGTATCTCTTCTCCTTGTCAAAGTACTTGTCCTTCGACTTCTTGTCTTCTTTGTCATTTTTCTTGCGAGGGCAGTCGGCAATGTAATGCCCTTTCTCGGCACACTCGTAGCATCTTCTTTGAGACATGGACCTCTTGTCGCCCTTGTTCTTCATGAACATCTTGAAGTTCTTCACCATCATGGCGGTTTCTTCATCGGTGCTATCACCATCACATGAGTCTTCTTTCTTATTGGAATTGGAAGTCTTTTCAATTGACTCAACCTTCTTGCTTGGTTCGGCTTTGAGAGCAATGGTCTTCACTTCGGTTGGTTCCGTCGATCTAGCTACATCCAAGTTGTTCATTTCATGATATTGTAATTTGTTGAACAACTCCATTGGTAGCATCTTCTTGAACTTGCCCTTCTCCCTAATCATGGTGGCAAGCATTGGGTTCTTGGGTGCATATGCTCTAAGCATCTTCTTGGTCACTTTGTGCTCATCCCAATCTTTGCTACCTAGCATTCGTATCTCGGTGACAAGTAGCTTCAACCGATCATACATCTCTTGGAGAGTCTCATCCTTCTTCATGACAAATGCTTCTAGTTCTCCTTGTAGAAGATCAATCTTGCCTTCCTTGACCACATCCGTCCCTTCATGAGACAATTGAAGAGTGTCCCAAAGATCCTTTGCAACCTCAATTCCTCTAATCTTGTTGTACTCAAAGGGACTAAGAGCACTTCTAAGAACCATCATGGCTTGAGAGTTGCGGAAGAAGTCATACTCTTGTTCACGACTTGGCTTGGCGTCTTTGTCAACACCTATATTCACAACGGTCCAAAGAGAGGGGTGAAGACCATATAAATACATTTTCATATCATCACTCCAACGAGCATAGTCGACCCCATTGAATTTTGGAACTTTGCCCATTGGAACCGATGAGAAATTAAGACTAGTTGGATCAAGAGATTTGTTAGAGGATGATGTCTCATATTTATGAGACACGGAGTGGAGTCCATCCAACACTTCTTTTCCTTTAGCTTCTTCTTGAGAAGATTTTGAGCCTTCCTTTCGGCCTTTTCTTGAATTTTCTTCTTCATCTTCTCCTTTCTCTTCTTCTTCTTTTCTTATTCATCCAAGCTTCCATCAACGTCGCTGATGATAAGATCATCATCACTTTAGCTTGAATCAATGAACAATGATCGATCATCCTTGGAAGCGGAAGCACCAACACCTGAGTTGTCCCCCTTGTCGGACATAGTGTTTTTCCCTTAGCGGTTAAGCCTTAATCACGGGATTAGGCTCTGATACCAATTGAAAGGACCAACACTAGGCCTAGAGGGGGGTGAATAGGCCCTTTAAAAATTTCTGCAAAATTGCTCTGAAAACTGTCAGACGTCGGATGATCTGATGCAGTCTCGGATCTTCCGACCCCCGAAAGATCCGACACTGTGTAGGATCTTCCGACGGGATAAAACCTTTACTTCGTAATTTGAGTGCTAGTACACTTTTTAAAGATTCTACTTGAATAGAAGTGTGACAAAAGTGTATAGATCCTTCTAGATTGATCAATGCAATGGAATAACAACAAGCAAGTAGATCGGATCGAATCAAGCAAATCCAACAATAAGACAAATGAGCACAAGGAGACAATGGATTTACTTCCGAAGTTCACTCCACAAAGGAGCTACGTCTTCATTGAGAAGCTCAAAAAGAGCCGGGCTGTCACACTAGCCCCAAGTCTCCCTCAGTCAACCACAAAGGAAGATTGAATCACTTACTATTGGCTCTCACAAAGAGAGGGGTAATACAAACTTTGCTTTTTCCACCTGTCCGTTGGCACGAGGATGAGCAACTGAAGCATAATGTATCTCAATGGAATATCTGTCACAGTAGTCTTGGAATTCTTCGCTAGTGAATACAGAACCGAGGTCTGTGATAATGTTGTAGATCTTGCGGCTGCCTATGAGGCGCGCGAAAAAGCTCGAGTTGATAATCAAGAATTGGTCTCTCGACTACACAAGCAACTCGAGGGAATGGGAGATGAAAAATCTCGAATGGATACTCGTAATCGAGCGTTGATCCGAGACAACAATAGTAAGTAAAGCAAATCCTATATATTTAATTATTAACTTAGTCGTATGAAGTGTAATCATAGACTTGTCTCACCTTTACAGGATTGAAAAAAGAATTGGTTGAAGAACAGAGCACCAGCACTTCATGGTATAACCTAGCTCAATCTAAAACCAAAGATTGCGCCCGCTTGGAAAAAGAGGTTGAAGACCTGAAAGGAAAATATGCCAAGGAGCATTAGATCCGTGTTGACATGGAACAAGCTTGAGCCAGGGCCATGGCAGGACAACAAGCCAAACAACAAGAAGTGGAGGATCTCCAAACTGAAAAGAAGGCCATAGAAGAAGCAGTGCTCCCCATCATTGACATGGTAACACCGGAGGGTGTTACTACTAGCAACCAGTCATTATTGGAGCGGATCAACGCAGTGCCTGGACAAATAACTGATTTCTGTAAGAATACCATGAAAGGGTGTGTGAATCAGTTGCTAGCAATGGTGAAGGCACACAATCTAGATGCCAAACTTGAAGTTGTAGAGCTTCCAGAAGGGATGGAAATCGAAGGATTCGAGGAATTGGTGAAAGAAACAGAGCTAGTCGCAGATACTTTTATTGATTCATTAGAGTAGATCTGCACTGTAACTTGAACTACTCGTTTCGAATACTCTGTTTTTAATCCGATATGGATATCTGTCCATGTATATAGCGTCTGATACTTGTTTAAAGTAATCCACTTGGAAATATCACTGTGTAAGTAATATCCAATAGTTTGTGCGTATGCGAAGTATTGTGGGTAGTATATTTGATGAGTGACTACAGTTTGAGTAATCCAGTGGTCGTATGAGGTTCAAGTTTAAGTAATCCAGTGGTCGTATAAGGTTCGCAACTAGGAGGAGTTGAATCGAGCCTTGTTAAGGATTAACAACCTTGCTAATGCAGGGTGAGAAGTTATGCGCATAGGCATATGCTGTACTTTTTATTACTTTAGAGCACCTTTAGGTGATTTTTATAGCTGATGAAGAATGAGTGTAGTTGGTATAACACTGATTCTTGAAGCTTTTGTTGAAAAAAGCCACAGAGTCAAAAGAAAAGAGATTATCGCCTTCAACCATATATAGGTGAGAGTAATTCATCCAAGATTTTTGGGTGGTTTGACACCTCCTTTTGAAGGGAAATCCTGGTTTCTTTTGAGCAGGAGTAGAAAACTACTCGGATACCACACGACGGCTATCACCGTAATGAACATGATATAGTTTTATCTAATGAGATAAAGGATGTCATGACTTTGTAGATGACAAGGAAATGTAACTTTATTAATTTGAGAACAAGGGTTGTTTTACAATGTCTCTAATATAATGTCCCATGTTACGGGTAAAATTTGCGGAGATGTTCTATGTTCCATACATTTGGTAATTCCTCTCCTTTTGATGTTTGTAGCCTGTATGTACCAGGTCCAATGACTTGTTTTACAAGGAAAGGACCTTCCCATCTAGACATAAGTTTGTGTAACCCTTCAGTCTTTTGGATTCAACGTAGTACCAAGTCTCCTATAGTAAAGGATCGAGGTTGAATGGAGCGTTGATGAAAGCGACGCAATCCTTGAAGATAATGCGTGTTCTGAATAAGGGCTGCTACTCGAACTTCTTCGACGCCATCAATATCTTGAGACCTTTCTTGATGAGCGAGTTGATCATCGTAGTTCTCCAAACGTGGGGCTTCCCATAAAAGATCAGCCGGTAGGACTGCTTCGGAGCCGTAAACCAGGAAATATGGTGATTGACCATTGGCCCTGATAGTGTTGAGGTCGTGTGCTGGAACGTGAGCTTGTCGTGCAAAGAATTGACATCCTTGACATTTTTTGACGATGTTCGCTGCATCATGCTTGGCTGTTGGCCAGAAGAAACCTGCTCTGTAAGCTTTGCCAACCAATGTTCGTGAGGCAGCATGATTTCCACACACGCCGCTATGAATTTCTTGTAGTAGAACCTTTCCTTGGTCAATTGTGATGCATTTCATTAAGACGTTGGCCGAAGCCCCACGCCTATAGAGTACATTATCCACTACTATGTAATTAGTGGCTCATCGTTGAATGCGTATTTGCTCTGGCTTTTGCTTTGGCAATTTGTGGTCTTTCAAGTACTCAATGAAAGGGGCCATCCAATCAGTGTCGATTACCATGAACTGAGTTTCTGGTTGGGACTGGGGTTGCGTGGTCTCAGCTCGTGTTGGACCCTTAATAGATGGCTAGAGTAGTTCTTGGACAAATATTTCTACTGGGACGTCGGCTCGCTGAGATCCTAGCTTTGACGGGGCATCTGCGGCGACGTTGTAGTCACGAACGACGTGGTGGAATTCCAGGCCTAGAAAGTTTCTTTCTAGTTTACGAACTTCATGAACGTAGGCATCCATTGTCTCTTTAGAAGCGTCCCAGTCTTTATTAACTTGGTTGATGGCCACCGCCGAATCGCCATAAACAACAAGTCGCTTGATGCTGAGAGATGCAGCCAGACGGAGCCTGTGCTGCATAGCCTCGTACTCCGCTTTGTTATTGGTGACCTGAAAGAGGATTTGAAGAACGTATTTGAGTTGGTCTCCTTTAGGAGATATAAGAAGTACGCCTGCGCCTCCTTCTTCAAGTTTGAGTGATCCATCAAAATACATGACCCAGTGCTCAGGTCGAGTGGTTGTCGTAGAATTTTAAATTTCTGTTCATTCGATTGTGAAGTCAGCAAGAGCCTGGGACTTGACGGCTGTTTGAGATGTGAAGTCAAGGTGGTATGCTCCAATTTCAGCCTTCCATTTGTTGATGCGACCTGTTGCGTTTGGATTATTGAGGATTTTGCCTAGCGGGAATTTAGTTACGACCGTGATGTGGAAAGCTTGGAAGTAATGCCGTAGCTTGCGTGATGTGATGAAGACGGCGTATAGTAGTTTTTGGACTTGAGGATAGCGAATCTTGGACTCAGAGAGTACTTCGCTGATGTAATAAATTGGCCGTTGTACTAGGAATACATGGTCGTCCTCTTGTCTTTCAACTACTATTACAGTGCTGACCACATGGGTTGTCACTGCAATGTATAGATATAGATGCTCATCTTTCAGAGGCGCTGTGAGTACTGGCGGAGTAGATAGATATGTTTTGAGTTGTTCAAACGTTGTGTCCGCTTCATTCATCCAAGAAAACTTATCCTGCTTTTTAAAAAATTTGAAGAAAGGGAGGCCTTTTTCTACTAATCTTGAGATGAACCTGTTTAAGGCTGCGATGCATCCTGTCAGCTTCTAGACATCTTTTACGTTCTTCGGTACTCCCATGGCAAGGATTGCTAAAATTTTTGCCGGGTTGGCTTCGATGCCCCTGTTACTGACCATGAACCCCAAAAGTTTTCCTGACGGAACACCAAAGACACATTTGGTTCAGTTAAGTTTCCAGTGGAATGTTCTAAGGTTGTCGAATGTTTCTTGAAGGTCGTTGATGAGATGATCCGGCTGCCTTGTTTTGACGACTACATCATCAACATATGCCTCTACATTGCACCCAATTTGTTTAGATAGGCACGTTTGTATGGCTCGCTGATATGTGGCGCCGACGTTCTTCAATCCGAAAGACATAGTTGTATAGGAGTAAGCGCCAAAGGGAGTGGTGAAAGATGTTTTGATCTGATCTTCTTTCTTTAGAGCTATCTGATGGTATCCTGAATAGCAGTCAAGAAAACAGAGCAATGCGCATGCGGCCGTGGAGTCGACGACTTGATCAATGCGGGGGAGTCCCATGGGATCTTTTGGACAATGCTTGTTCAAATCTGTGTAGTCGACACACATCTGCCACAAGTTGTTGTTTTTCTTCCGAACCGACACTGGATTAGCCAACCTGTTGATGCGACCTGTTGCATTTGGATTATTGAGGATTTTGCCTAGCGGGAATTTAGTTACGACCGTGATGTGGAAAGCTTGGAAGTAATGTCGTAGCTTGCGTGATGTGATGAAGACGGCGTAGAGTAGTTTTTGGACTTGAGGATAGCGAATCTTGGACTCGGAGAGTACTTCGCTGATGTAATAAATTGGCCGTTGTACTGGGAATACATGGCCGTCCTCTTGTCTTTCAACTACTATTACTGTGCTGACCACATGGGTTGTCGCTGCAATGTATAGATATAGATGCTCATCTTTCAGAGGCGCTGTGAGTACTGGCGGATTAGATAGATATGTTTTGAGTTGTTCGAACGTCGTGTCCGCTTCATTCATCCAAGAAAACTTATCCTGCTTTTTAAAAAATTTGAAGAAAGGGAGGCCTTTTTCACCTAATCTTGAGATGAACCTGTTTAAGGCTGCGATGCATCCTGTTAGCTTCTGGACATATTTTACGTTCTTCGGTACTCCCATGGCCAGGATTGCTGAAATCTTTGCCGGGTTGGCTTCGATGCCCCTGTTACTGACCATGAACCCCAAAAGTTTTCCTGACGGAACACCAAAGACGCATTTGGTTGGGTTAAGTTTCCAACGGAATGTTCTAAGGTTGTCGAATGTCTCTTGAAGGTCGTTGATGAGATGTGATGAGATGATCCGGCTGCCTTGTTTTGACGACTACATCATCAACATATGCCTCTACATTGCACCCAATTTGTTCAGATAGGCACGTTTGTATGGCTCGCTGATATGTGGCGCCGACGTTCTTCAATCCGAAAGACATAGTTGTATAGGAGTAAGCGCCGAAGGGAGTGGTGAAAGATGTTTTGATCTGATCTTCTTTCTTTAGAGCTATCTGATGGTATCCTGAATAGCAGTCAAGAAAACAGAGCAATGCGCATGCGGCCGTGGAGTCGACGACTTGATCAATGCGGGGGAGTCCCATGGGATCTTTTGGACAATGCTTGTTCAAATCTGTGTAGTCGACGCACATCCGCCACAAGTTGTTGTTTTTCTTCCGAACCGACACTGGATTAGTCAACCACTCGGGGTGGAAGACTTCTTTGATGAAGCCGGCAGCGAGTAGTTTGGCGAGTTCTTCTTTTATTGCCTCACGTTTATCTTGTGCAAATCGTCGGAGGCGCTGGTTTTTGGGTTTTGCGTTTTTGTCAACGTTTAGTTTGTGCTCGACAAATTCTCTAGGAACACCAGGCATATCAGATGGTTTCCAAGCAAAAATATCTTTATTATCTCGGAGGAACTTGACGAGCGCGTCTTCCTATTTACAATCTAAATCTGCCCCTATAAGGGCAGTTTTGGACGGATCGCCCGTCCCAAGATTTACAGTTTTGAGCTATACTTACTCAGAGGGCTTGAAGTTGGCACTTGTTGACTTCTTACCGGGTACTTCTAGGTCATCTTCCATCGACTTCTTGGCTAGGGCGAGTACTTCCAGCATCTGTGTAGGGACATGCGAAGTGGCGGCGAATTCTACTGCCTCGACGTCGCAATCATACGATACCTTTAAGTCTCCTTTTAGGGAAAGTACTCCTTTAGGAGCAGGCATCTTGAGAACCAAGTATACATAATGCGGAATCGCCATAAATTTGGCGAGGGCTGGTCGCCCAAGAATCGCATGGTATGAGGTCTCGAAGTCAGCAACCTCGAACTTGATGTACTCGGTTCTGAAGTTTGCTTCCGTCCCGAAGGTAACTGGTAATGTGACCTGGCCCAGGGGGATTGCTGCATTGCCTAGGACAATGCCATAGAATGGAGCGTCTGTAGGCTTGAGATATTTTGTAATGTCTAGGCCCATCTTCTTGAACGTGTTTGCGAAGATAACATTGAGTCTGCTGCCTCCATCAATGAGTACTTTAGTCAGTCTGGCTTGCACCACGACTAGGTCTAAGACCATAGGGTATCTGCAAGGATTTGCAAAGTTTGTCCACTGGTCCTTTCTGGAGAATGTGATGGGCACTTCTGACCACTTTAAGTATGTTGGGGTGGCAGGTTCTATCGCCATGATCTCTCGCAGAGTGAGCTTCTTGGCGCGCTTCAACCGGTTCAGGGTTTCCCCACTCAATAGTACTGCAACGACGTTCTTGACATTTGGGAAGTTATTGCCAGGGTCTTTGTCGTCTTTGTCTTCCTTTTTCTTGTCGGTTTTGGGAGCATCTGGTGTTTGCTTGTCGAATTCCTGCTTTAGGTGAAAGCACTTCGCCATTGTGTGCTTGCCATTGGGGTGGTAAGGGCAAGGACCGTTCATGACGTCTGCCGCTGAACGAGTCTTATGACTAGGGCGCTGGACCGCCGCGACTGTGTTGTCTGGCTTGTGCTTCCTGTTATCGCGATTGAAGTCCCGGTTGTTTGGGCGATCGTTACGTCGGTCGCTGTTGTCTTTGTTGTGATTGTTAGTATTGGTATCGCGATGTTTGTCAAAGCGCTCCCGCTTGCGATCATCTTGATCTGCCCATTCGGTGACAATGCGTCGTAGCTCACTGATGTTTTTTGGGCGGCGTCGGCCAAACTCACGGTGTAGTTCTCGGGTGTAGAGACCGTCATGAAAGCAGTTGATTACTTCCCGGTCAGAGATATCAATGATTGTAGCTCTTTTATTGAAGAATCTCATGATGTAGTTTCGCAAGGTTTCTCCTTTTCCTTGTTTGCAAGCTGCCAGTTCATAACGGGTTCCGGGCCGAGCCCAGGTTCCATGGAAGTTGGTAGTAAACTTCCTGGTGAGATCATCCCAGGAATCAATGGACCCGGGACGGAGGCCCTCGAGCCATGTTAGGGGCGTGGTATCAAGCATAACGGGGAAGTAACTGACTTTGATATCATTGGATCCTCCAGCCATCTGGATGGCTGCAGAGTAAATTCGGAGCCATTGTTCAGGGTCTTGTTTGCCCGTGAACTTCTCAATTCCTGTAGGTTTGAACTTGCTTGGCCATTGAATCTCTTTTATGCGCCTGGAAAAGGCTGGAAAGCTGGCATATTTGTCGCCTGGTGATCGATCACTCCGGAAGCTAGAGGTGCTATAGTCGGAGTCGTATTGTCGTCCACGGTTGTGGTTTTGGGGAGGACGATCACTGTAATTTGAGGACTCTTGATGTTGGTGGCGTTCATTCTGGTCCTCTCCCCGGCGATCGTGGCGGCGTTCTTAGTGACGGTTGTAATGGCGTTCTTGATCGTGTGGTCGGTTTCTGTAATTGTGGTGGGGAGGAGGCCCGTAGTTACGGTCGTAGTCTGCGCGGCGACGGAGTTCCGATTCCATGCGCCGTTGTTGACTCGACTGAATGACAGAGCGAGCATCGCGGTTGTCATTAATGACATTGCGAAGGTCTCGATCTCATGGCCTTGCAGCGTCTTGGTTGTTACTGCGTCCTCTCCCCTGCTGGTGGTTGCGATCAGCGTCTTGGCCATGTCGATGTCCTCCTGTGGTGGAGATTGAAGCTTCATGTGGGGGTGGTCTCCCAGCGTCTGGGCGTCTGGTGTCTGGAGTGTGGTGGCTAGGATTCGCCTGGTTCGTAGCCTTCTGAGCCGTGTCAGGAGTGAGAGCACTTGTCTGACCGCAGGGGTGTCGGGCATGGCCCTTACGAGTTCTGCTGCGATAGAGATGTTTAATGGCGCGTTTTGGGATACAAACTGATCACCGACCATGTCGAAATCCTGTGTAAGGTTTCGCATGGCATTGGCGCGTAGCGTGGCGTTAAGACGCCTCTGCTTGCGCTTGGCGTTCCTTGCTTGTCGCGCGGTCTTTTGCTCCTCTATTTCTCCGTCAGCAGTGCGTTCCTGTTCAGAAACATCGGTGATCAACTCGCGATCGTATTGAGTGCCTTGGTCTTCGTTGCCAGCCATGAACACCTGACGGCTTGGGTCTTGACCGCTGAGGACGATCTGAGTGGTTGAGAAGTTATCGCTCGAGCTTTCAGTTGGGGTGGTGAGCGATGCAGTCTTGCCGTCTTGGAAGGGGAGTTCTTCCAGTATGATGGCAACAAGTCTTGAGTCGTTGTCCTGGGAGGTGTCGGCCGGAATCGCTCCGGGCCAGTGAACGGCGAGTCCTCCCGGTGTTCTGGTCACGACTAGGCCGGATGGGAGGTGAATGAGTGGTTCCTCTAACACGAACTTGGTGTTGAAGTAAGCGTGATGATGTAGGCGCGAGACGTTATCGGGAGCATCACTTAGCAGGATGGTGAAGTCATCGTCGTTGTCCATCGATGGCGCTGATGCCGGCTCGAGGTCGTCATTGTGACTTTGCTTTGAGTGGGACACCCGGGTCATCCTTGCCTCTGCTTTTGTGGTATGACTCTGTTTATGCGAATTCATTACGTTGGAGAATTCGTTTGGGAGCCGATATGGGGGGCTGTCCGATGGCGTGGCCAGCTCGGAGTTCCCTACTCTTTCCATAACTGGGATTGAGTTGTACCCAGACTCGGCCTGGAGAATCCCGATCGAACTTGGGGTTAAGATCGAACTCGGAATTGGAGTCGAGATCGAGTTGGAAGTAGGCGCCGAGCAGGAGCCGGGGTTGTTCGCGAGGTAGCTTGCGAACCTAACATCGCTTTCGGCGACGAAGGTCCATGCCCCGAAAACAAAGGTGGCTCCTTCTTCGACGTCGGCAATCTTGAAGAGGGTGAATCCCATTGTCCCTGGCGGTGAGCTTTCGGCGAGAGGCCCCACGGTGGGCGCCAAGTGTCGACGATTTATGTCGAGCACGTCTATTTGGGGGTATCCCAGGGAGTAGATTAGTGGGTCTTGCCGAGTTCTAGGAACGTCACTGCACGGACAACATAAAGATTTAGACAGGTTCGGGCCGTGAGTAGCGTAATATCCTGTGTCCTGTGTGTTTGTTTGTATTGTATGTGAGTTGAGTTGTTTTGAGGGGGTCCCTGCTCCTCCTTATATACTCGGGGAGCAGAGTTACAAATTGATTACAAAGACTACTCGTATCCGACCAGGAAGGTTACATTAAGGTAATCTATCATGAATACGAGTAGTTCTACTACTTGACTACATCGTCCTATACCCTATCTGGCTAGTCCAAAGTAGTCGGGTCGTAATTCTCCATATTGAGTAGTTTAATTCCTTAGATGAGTGGCCCTGGGGATCTTGGCCCCACAGAAGGCTAACGTGCAAATAAAACAAATAAGGATGCGTGTTCTATTCTTCCAAAGCACAGGGGGTTTTCTGATAAAAACAGGACCCATATGTAATTAATTTCTAACAAGGGTGGACCGCGGGTTCTACATTAAAAAGTGGAGGGGCTTTTCTGCAAGATCGCCACAGTTGACCGTTAACTTGGGAATTGACTCGGGAAGGGGACGCGGGACAGCCATTGGATCTGGATCCAACGGTCCAGATCCGGTCGGGCGAGTTCGGCCGGCGGGGACAGGGGGGACGGCGGCGAAAACTCACCTTCATAAAGCCGATTTCGAGCTAGGGGCCATCGTTTGCCATGCGAATTGGCCCTACAGCACCAGGGGAGCATGGCGAGCATCTCTAGGGTGATCAAGTCGAGGTTTGCGCGGTGGAGTGGGCGGACGACGGTGACCGGCGGTCGGGCGACTCAGGCGAGGGTGGATCGGGCGCTGCGGTGCTCGGTTCGTGGCTGGATTTGGTGCTGGAGTACCAGGGGGAGATGGCAAGCTCACGAGGCTCGGGGGCTACTGTTGGGGGCGATCATTAGGGGTACCCAAACATATGGGATAATCAACCTTGTTAAAACACCAAAATCATGCCCATATCAGAAAAAAAGAAAGGCATGTTAAGGCCCATGGCCCAGCAAAGGGCGAAGGCCCAGTCGAGACACCCCGCAGGACGCCTTGACGCGCGCCTCAACCTCCGCTTCGCTCGAGGGAACCGACCCCTCGGTCGAGGCCTAAGGATCGAGCCTCGAGCGAATCGGAAAGCTCCGCCTCGGTTGAGACCTCCGCTACGACAAACGATTAATGACGATCATCACTGTCGTACATCCAAAGTCAAAAGGCAAATCTCTCGCCATACCGCTCTGACATCCACGACCCCCCCATCGCATCCACCAACTCCCATCACTATGCTACCAGTCCAGGCAAAAGAGTTATGCTGATGTCAGACGGAGTGATGTCAGCTTTGCAGTCGGAGATTTTGTGTACCTCAAGGTGTCACCGATGAGGGGTGTGAAGAGGTTTAATGTCAAGGGCAAGCTAGCACCTCGATACATCGGACCTTTCCAGATACTTGAAAGGAAAGGTGAGGTGGCATATCAGTTGAGACTACCTGAGAGATTGGCCGGAGTGGACGATGTGTTCCATGTGTCACAGCTGAAGAAATGTTTGCGGGTGCCTGACGAGCAAATCCTCATAGATGAGCTGAATGTGCAAAAGGACCTCACTTATGAGGAGTATCCGGTCAGAATTCTGGAGGTGTCTGAGAGGGTGACAAGGAACAAGGTCATCCGGATGTGCAAGGTATAGTGGAGCCGACACTCGGAGGATGAAACAACTCGGGAACGAGAGAAAGATCTCAAGAGCGAGTACCCGCAGCTCTTCCGAATCTCGAGGACGAGATTCATCTTAAGGGGGGTAGGTTTGTAACACACATTAATTACCTATTTAAAATTTATAGTTATTAATTGGCTTTTATTAAAATTGTTCATAATTAATATAGGATAAATGAATTATTTATGAATATTAAAATCAAATATAAGTATAGAAACAATTTTTGTTGCATTCATGCTATTGCATTTAATTTTTGTATTGCTTGTGGTTCAAACGAGAATTTAAATTTATATAAATTCAAATTTTAATCACCTTGTTTGGAGTCCTAGAAATGTTATTTCAACCCGAGTCCATTTCTGCTCCCTACACTCTCTGCCCGGTCCACTCGCGCTCCTCCAACTCTCTTCCTCGGCCCAAATTCCTCCCCTCCTCTTCTCCCCCGCCTGGGCCTCTCTCACTCGCGCCACGGCCCAGCTCGCCAAACCACCCCGCCTCCACCCCTGGGCCGAACCAAAAGCCGGCCCATCTGCGCCCCATCAGCCCAGCCCGCCTCCTCGTTAGCGCGCGCAGCCAGCCGGCCCACTCCTTCTCGCGGCGCA
The DNA here is from genome assembly GCA_900205405.1 of Echinochloa crus-galli. Taxonomy (NCBI): domain Eukaryota; kingdom Viridiplantae; phylum Streptophyta; class Magnoliopsida; order Poales; family Poaceae; genus Echinochloa; species Echinochloa crus-galli. The sequence continues at coordinate 807,087 of OAMR01000546.1, read as the reverse complement.
GCTTGCACCCGCGGCGCCCCCCTCCCCCGCTCCACCCTTCTCCCGTTGACGCCCCAGCCCCACGCGTCATGGTCTCCTTCATCCTCTCACCCGCACCTCCTTCTTCCCCCGGCGCCAATCGCGCCACCTCTGTCGGCCTCCCCGTGCTCTTCCCGCGCCATTGGACCCGTCGAAGCTTCGCCGCACCTTCGACCCGCCTCCCTTTCCTATCCCCGCCCTGCTCCCTTCCTTTCCCGGCGCGCCCGAGCAAGGCAAGAGCTCCGCCAGAGGAAACCCCCCCCTGATCGTCGGCCGTCGCCGATCTCCGCGATTCGCCCGCCAAGCACCCCCTCCCGAGCCTATATAAGCAGCACCTCTGCACCCCCCGGCACCTCACCAACCCTTCTCAAACCCGCCAGCCACCACCAGCGCCACTCCACCTCACCCGAGCGCTGCCATCCCTCTCCGAGCGCCGCCGCCATCGACTGCCCAGCCCCGGTGCCGCTCCAACCGAATTGGCCCGCGCATAAGCATCGCGCTGTGGTGAGCTTCCTCCCAAGCTTCTTCCCGCCCATTCTCGCGCTCCGACACCCCTCCACCACGCTCGCCGACGATGGCCGACCGCCGGCCGCCGTCGACAGCCCCCTGCGTGGTTTCCCCCTCGTCTTGAGCTAGCCAGTTGTGTCTGCCACGCCGCCCCGGTGCCATAGGTACCATCCCCGTCGCAAACCGAGCACTACAGCTCGATTTCGGGCTAAGTCCGGTGAAGGACCACCGCGTGGCGCGGCGGCGCCGCCTCCCAAGCTCGCTGGTAGTCAGTCCTCCACCACCCGACCGATACGGGTCCTCTGATCCTGATCTGACGGTCGCCGAGCACCCCTTCCCCGAGTCAAACCTAGGGAAAACGGTCAGCCCGAGCGATTTTTCAAAAGAGCCCCTTCAAGATCCAAAATCAACCCGCAGAGCCTGATTGTGCACCTTCAGATCAAGAATACCAAGACCCCCTTGACTTTTTGGCTTGCAAGCATTGGTCCAGGCAACTAGGCAGCCACCTCTTCTGATTACATCACCACGATCCCATAGGTAGTGCTTTCTATAATAATCAATCTGGTTAATGACCCAAGCTGGGAATTTGAAGATTCCCATAAAGAAGGTGGGTGTACTACTAAGGAGGGAGTTCACCATAACCAATCTGCCAGAGTATGATAATAAAGGGTTGAACCCCATCATGCGCCTTTCAATCTTGTTTAGTAGTGGCATAAACTCATCAACTGATGGCCTAGTTGTACCCAATGGCAAACCCAAATATGTGAAGGGCATGGTGCCTACCATGCATCCCTGTGTGTTCGCTATGTGCTCTGCCTTGTCCAGGGGAACGTTTATGGGCACTAGAAATGATTTGGCAAAATTAACCTTAAGGCCTGTGGAATCAGCAAAGGATCTGAGCAGTCCTTCAAGGCAGAAAAGTTGACCTGCATCAGCTGGCATCACAATGAGTGTGTCATCAGCATATTGAACTATGGGAAAATCCCCACCAAACCTATCACCAAGATGGTGTTTCAGAAGATTTCTCTGAGCAGCACCATTCACGATGGATTGTAAAACATCTACAACCAGAACAAATAGCAGAGGCGAGAGGGGGTCCCCCTGCCTAACACCTCTCTTACATTTGAATGATTTGCCAGGGACCCCATTAAGGAGCACAGAGGAAGTGCCTGACTGGAGAATGGATTTAATCCATGAGACCCATCTCGGTGAAAACCCCTTGGCCTGTAACACTTGCAGAATTGCCTCAAGCTCAACTTTATCAAAGGCTTTTTCAAAATCAAGTTTTAAAATAATTATCTTCTTTTTGCTCTGCTGACAAATGTGCAAGAACTGGAAGGCCCAAGCTAGATAGTCTTGTATGCATCTACCTTTGATGAAGCCGTATTGGTTCTGATGGACCATTGATAGGATAACTTTTTGCAATCTGTTGGCGATGATCTTAGTCAAAAGTTTCAGTGAATAATTCAATAGAGAAAGAGGCCTAAAGTCATTGACGATTCTCGGGCTCTCTTTCTTTGGAATGAGGGTAATCAGCGATCCATTGATGCTTGTCAGATCAACTTCCCCGGTTGAGAAGCAATGACACAACCTATAAAAGTCCTCCGCAATAACCCGCCAACATTTCTTCATGAAAAATCCATTAAAACCATCCAGGCCAGGAGAGTGATCGGAGGGTAGTTCTTTGACCGCACTGTCAATCTCTTCTTCGGAGAACGGGTCATCTAAGCCTGGAAGATCAGCAGTATGGAGGATGTTGTTAAGGTTATAGTGCATCTGCTCAAACTCTGAAAGACCCAACCTTTCTTTGAATGAATTCCACAATACACCTGCTTTTAAATCATGATCAGATGCCGTGAAACCATTCTCAACATGGAGAGTGGTGATGTGATTCTTTCTGAAGTGTTGTGTAGCAATGGACTGAAAGAGTTTGGCGTTCTCATCTCCAAAACAGACTCATCTGATGGTAGCTCGCTGCTTCCAATAAGTTCTTTTAGCCTCAAGCAAAGATCTCAGGTGACTCTTGAGGATCTTTTTGAAATTTTTCTCAACTCTGCAACTTATATTTGATTTTAATATTCAAAAATAATTTAATCAACCTATATTAATAATGAACAAATTAAATAAAAGCAAATAAATTACTAAAATTTTTAAATAGGCTAGTTTTGGGTGTTACAAACCTACCCCCCTTAAGATGAATCTCGTCCTCGAGATTCGGAAGTAGATGCGAAGAGCTGTGGGTACTCGGCCTCGAGATATTCTTCCCTTACCCAAGTTGCTTCATCCTCCGAGTGACGGCTCCATTGTACCTTGCACATCCGTATGACCTTGTTTCTTGTCACCCTCTCAGATACCACTAGAATGCTATCTGGATACTCCTCATAAGTGAGATCCTCTTGCACGTTCAGCTCATCTATCGGGATCTGCTCTTCGGGCACCCACAAACATTTCTTCAGCTGAGACACATGGAACACATCGTGCACTCCGGCCAATTTCTCGGGTAGTCCCAACTGATATGCCACTTCACCTTTCCTTTCAAGTATCTGGAAATGTCCAATGTAACGAGGTGCTAGTTTGCCCTTGACATTAAACCTCTTCATGCCTCTCATTGGTGACACCTTGAGGTACACAAAATCTGCAACTTCAAAACTGAGGTCCCTCCGTCTGACATCAGCATAACTCTTCTGTCTGGACTGTGCCACCTTCAAGTTCTGCCTGATCACTTGCACTTGGCGCTCTGCCTCTCTGAGTATCTCAGGCCCAAGGACTTGACTCTCTCCAATTTGATTCCAGAATAGTGGTGTTCTACACTTCCTGCCATACAGAGCCTCGAACGGTTCCATCTGCAGACTCTTCTGGTAGCTGTTGTTGTACGAGAATTCCGCATAGGGTAAACTCTTGTCCCAACTAACACCATACTGCAGAGCACATGCCCGCAACATGTCCTCTAAAGTCTGATTAGTCCACTCTATCTGTCCATCCGTCTGCGGTGGTAAGCTGAACTAAACTGTAACTTAGTGTCCATAGACTCATGCAGCTTCTGCCAGAAGTGTGAAGTGAACTGAGTACCACGATCAGACACTATCCGCTTTGGCACTCCATGTAAGCACACAATCCTCTCCATGTATAGCTCTGCCAGTCTGGCTCCGGTGTAAGTGGTCTTCACTGGAAGAAAGTGTGCCACTTTGGTCAAGCG
>OAMR01000546.1:756170-783816 GCA_900205405.1 Echinochloa crus-galli | reverse complement strand
CATTATTTTGGACAGTTCAAACTAAGATTTTTATTTTATTTTATTCATCAAGCTAATTTTTAGGAAAATAAATATTGGAAGGGAAATAAAGAGAGCACCTCCTAAACATGATCTGAGCAAAAAGGGAAATTGAAATGGGAAATAAATCTAAACTAATGGTGCTTTGAAAGATACAACCACAGGACATCTACTCTATTGGTGGATCGTAAAGGTCAAAATGTCATGTGGCTTTGGCGAGCTTCTTGAATTTGGCTGTGAATGCTTGGCAGAGAATATTGATCTTGCCATTCCTTGTCTATCTGCCAATGCTCGCCTTCGGCGACCTTCTCATCCAGGTTGTTCAATTTTTGGCGTATTTGCACCAGTTCTTCCTTCAAGCTCTTCAGCCACGGGCTCCTCTTCTTCCTCCTCCTCGGGATGTTCCATCACATGGCTTTCTCCGTTGGTGGAGTTTTGAGAATTTTTCGTGTGATACACTTGGAGAGGGAACCCTTTGGTGAGAAAATGTCTTTTGGCGAGTGTCACACCCAGCCTAGTTTGTATGGCCCAATAGTGGCCCGTGAGTGCAGAATGCACGTGTTTAGTGCCACATTCCTAGTTTAGCAAGGGTGGAGCCAACTTATAAACCCTTGTCTTCCAGCCATATCACCTTCGGGTTAACCCTTTTACACGAAGCGAGGACGAAAGTGTAAGCAGGGTGCTATGTGTACGCGTGCACGCCCCTCGGAAGGGCTATGCGGGGCGGCTTTGGAGGGTGTTATAAATGGTATCATCGCCGACCCTCACGGTTGCGCGTATGGGTCAGTGTGCGGGCATAGGGCGCAAGGCGCGTGTGGCCCGGGTAGGGCATACGGCATGGACTATGGCGCCGGCACTGGACGTACGGTCGTGCGCTAAGGGGGGAACGTTCCTGGACATTTGCCCATGTGGGTGAGTTGTGCGGACGAGGACGTCGGGTTCTTTGAGGGGGGTGTATGTAACACCCAGCCCAGTTTGTATGGCCCAGGTGGCCCGTGAGTGCAGGATGCACGTGTTTAGTGACACATTGCTAGTTTAGCAAGGGTGGAGGCAACTTATAAGCCCTTGTCTTCTAGCCATAGCACCTTCGGGTTACCCCTTTTACACGAAGCGAGGATGAAAGTGTAAGCAGGGTGCTATGTGTACGCGTGCACGCTCCTCGGAAGGGCTGTGCGGGGCGGCTTTGGAGGGTGGGGTGTTACAGTGAGGTGGTCATGGTGGCTAGGAAATGTAAGCACTGGGTCATGCTCCGGAAAGTGGAGGAAAACGATGGTCTTTAATTGAAAAAAAATTTCTTGATGTTTTCCTAGCGACTCCGGGATAAGATGGGATAGAGATAGGATCTAAGATTCAAAAGGATGCACGTGGGGCAAAAGGGTTGCCTTCGGCTGAACCATCAATGTTTGGCCGAAGTGGCCCCGTTTACCCGAACCATTGTGGTTTGGTATGCCCAGAGTGCACCAAAGAGCCTATTTCTCTAGTGCCTACCCATCTCACTGATGATCTTTTGTAGAATGTTTTTGATCTACGTATTGGATGTTCTGCTTGACCGCTAGTTTGGGGTTGATAAGGGTTGGCTATAATGTGCTGCTCCCCCAAACTTGGATGTTTTTGGAAAGTGGAGTCAATGAAATGGGAACCTCTATTGCTAATATCTAGCCTAGGGACGCCAAAGCGAGGAAAGATGTTTTCATGAAACATTCTCTTAGCGTGCCTAGAATCTGCGGCTCGACAGGGCATGTCTTCTACCATTTTAGAGACGTAATCTATGGCTACCAGAATAACCTCGTAGTTCTCTGTGTTAAGGAAAGGACTCATGGAGTCAATCCCCCATGCATCAAAGATTTCTACTTTTTTTGATGAAACCGTAGGGAATGCTCCTACTGGATCTGTTCTTTTTTTATATAAAACTTATATACAAATATACAGCGGGAGCCTCAAGCTCAGAGAGAAAGAAACAAGAAGCAATCAAAGGAAACTACTCAGCCAAGACTGTAAAGGAGCTTTCAAGGAGGATTTTGCCCTGAAAGTATACCAACTCAATTCCTCCTTGAAGAAGGCCTTCCACCTGTCCACAGATGTATTGGCCGCATAAAAAATAATTGCATTCCTATGACACCAGATGCTCCAGCATGCAACAATAAGAATCTCTCTGAACATCTTAGAACCAAACTGTCGACGTGCCTCTAATACCATATCAGACGGTGGCAAGTTGAAGTTCCATGAAATACCTACCAATTGCCAACAGCTCCGACTGAAAGGGCACTAGAAGAACAGGTGCATCAAATATTCCTCCCGCCCCAAATAACACATGACACAATTATAATCATCCAGATGTTTGTTCTTTCTCCTTAGTATATTTTTTGTGTTTAGTCTATCCTTCAGAAGAAGCCAAAAGAAAAACTTATGACAGGGTTTGCACAAAGATTTCCACATCCAATTAAACAACGGAGAGACTTCCATTGTGCCGATCAGTGCCTAATAAGCCTGCCTACAAGTGAAACATGCAGAGCCCCAAATGTACGACTAGACATCATGTTCTTCAGCTTGTAAGTGCAAATCTATGATCCATTCACTAAGCTGCCCAAGCTGATCAGAAGCAATCATAGAGAGTTTCTGAAAGTTTTTGTCAATTGTCTGATCAAGGAATTTCCTTACTGACACCAAATCATTTCTAGTAAAGGAGTGTAGCTGTGGAAATGCAAGTTTGAGTAGTCCCAGATCCCAACAGTCATCCCAAAGCGTAACAGTACCCCCCTTGCCAACTTTGCATGAAGCAATCATCCTAAAATTTGTTGCCAGGGACATTACATCTCTCCACCAGAAGGATCCTACTCCACTTCTCACATGCGGATGAATTGGCCTTACATACAGGTTCTAGGTTAGGTGTACCCAAGGCAAATCACATTTGTTGTAAAACTTATGCAAGTGTTTTAAGAGCAGAGCCAGATTGTGCACCTTCAGATCAAGAATACCAAGACCCCCTTGACTGTTTGGCTTGCAAGCATTGGTCCAGGCAACTAGGCAGCCACCTCTTCTGTTTACGTCACCACGATCCCATAGGCAGTGCTTTCTATAACAATCAATCTGGTTAATGACCCAAGCAGGGAATTTGAAGATTCCCATACAGAAGGTGGGTATACTACTAAGGAGGGAGTTCACCATAACCAATCTGCCAGAGTATGATAATAAAGGATTGAACCCGATCATGCGCCTTTCAATCTTGTTTAGTAGTGGCATAAACTCATCAACTGATGGCCTAGTTGTACCCAATGGCTAACCCAAATATGTGAAGGGCATGGTGCCTACCATGCATCCCAGTGTGTTCACTAGGTGCTCTTCCTTGTCTTGGGGAACGTTTATGGGCACTAGAAATGATTTGGAAAAATTAACTTTAAGGCATGTGGCATCAGCAAAGGATCTGAGCAGTCCTTTAAGGCAGAAAAGTTGACCTGCATCAGCTGGCATCACAATGAGTGTGTCATCAGCATATTGAACTATGGGAAAATCCCCACCAAACCTATCACCAAGAGGGTGTTTCAGAAGATTCCTCTGAGCAGCACCATTCACGATGGATTGTAAAACATCTGCAGCCAGAACAAATAGCAGAGGCAAGAGAGGGTCCCCTTGCCTAACACCTCTCTTACATTTGAATGATTTGCCAGGGACCCCATTAAGGAGCACAGAGGAAGTGCCTGACTGGAGAATGGATTTAATCCATGAGACCCATCTCGGTGAAAATCCCTTGGCTTGTAACACGTGCAGAATTGCCTCATGCTCAACTTTATCGAAGGCTTTTTCAAAATCATGTTTTAAAATAATTATCTTCTTTTTGCTCTGCTGACTAATGTGCAAGAACTGGAAGGACCAAGCTAGATAGTCTTGTATGCATCTACCTTTGATGAAGCCGTATTGGTTCTAATGGACCATTGATAGGATAACTTTTTGCAATCTGTTGGCGATGATCTTAGTCAAAAGTTTCAGCGAATAATTCAATAGAGACACCAATGAGTTGGACAGGCTTTTCAGTAAAGATGATTTTGGAGAAATGGAGGTGCTTGGCATAATTTTATATTTTAAGATTGCTGCTCCATTTTGTTAAGGTTTCATGTAAAATTGTAATATCAAGACATGCTGCACCTCATGGATGGAAATGATAACCCTAGTTATTTAAACCGGACCGGTAATCGAACCGCCGAGGGCCTCGGTTCAATGGCTCAATGGTCCAACCGTTAGGAACCGGTTGAACCGCCGGTTCACTAGTTTTGGACCGTTTGAATTGGACCGCCGACAAATACTTTAAACCGGAGTCATGCATACATGAAAATTAACAATATATATAATTGAATATAGAAAATCGTAAATTAAACAACAACCAACATGGCTGCATTCCAAATTCAACATTGAAATGCGAATAACAGTACATACTTCATAGTGCATTCCAAATTCAACATTGAAATGCGAATAACAGTACATACTTCATAGCCTCGTAGGAAGACAACAACTATCATGCGAGCAAGAAGCCAAGAACACGGTGGTGCCGTGCATCCACGGTTGGTCGCGCCGTCACGGACGACAATCGGCAGCAGAAGCGATAGCCTCGATGGATCCTGGAGCTGGAGGACAGGTGACGAGCCGACGAGGTGGAGAGGCTGGAGCTGGACTACTGGAGGAGAGCAAGAATAGGCAGGCGGTGGGGAAGAACAGTCGGTGCTCGGCCGCGCCGCGCCGCCGCCACGAACGAACGAGGGACGACGGAAGAAGCAGTGGGATTGTTTTTCGCGTCACGCGGGCTGTGCTAGCACGAAGGGGAATTTTTTCCCTTCTAAGAGCATCTCCAAGAGATTAGCTAAAAAAACTAGTCAAATTTATTGATTTAGCTACTCTCAAAAATAGATTTGACTAACAAATAACAGAGTAATCCAACAGATTGTGTAAAGATGGCTAGTAAGGTAGGCTAGCTAAAAATGGCTAGTGAATGAGGTGGGATAGAGAGCCACTAAATTTGGAGAGTCATTTACAGAGTCTGTTGGAAACATTTTTTCTCTAACAATAACTAAATTTAACTTTAGAAAACGATTTGGCTAGTCTCTTGGAGATGCTCTAATGCCGGTCCTAACCCTAAATGGAGTAAAAATCTAGCATTTCCGTTAATGCCCTAGAGTGGATAACGTTACGTTGAATCAAAGGAGGGGTAAAAATGGTAAAACTCAAAAACAGTCCGATTCATATGGAACCGGCTGGTTCACCGATTCCGTATAAAACCGGCCGGTTCAATCGGTTTTTCCCGGTTCGATTGTACAGACGGTCTTTTAAGTGAACCGAATCGTTGTAGTCACCGGTTCGTGGTTTTTCCGGATGAACCGGTTGTCCGGTCCCGTTCAAATAACTAGGGTGATAACAGATGAGGTGTTGATTGATTGGTGTTTAAAGGCAGGAGTCTCCTCTGTCAACTTGCCAGCCAAGCAGGGTGGGCTCTCTGTGGCCTTGTTTAGTTCCCGAATTTGGGAGCCAAACTTTGGTCTTTTGGGGTGCGTGTGTCACTGTAGCATTTCATTTGTAGGTGTGAAAAATTGTCCAAAAATTGATTAATTAGACTCAAAATATTCGTCTTGCAGAGTACAACAAAACTATGTAATTAGTTTTTGATTTCATCTACATTTAGTACTCCATGCATGCTATGACATTTTGATGCGATGAAAATCTTTTTTTTGCGTAGTCAACTTTGGGGGTGAAATTTGGGACTGTGTTGTGACGGACGGAGGAACAACAGACGGCTGATGATCTGAACTTGTCAAGTCAGACCGGTCGGTCGCCAGGCACGTCGACAGGAACAGGAGGACAGAGACTGATCTCGGGCCTTTGTTTAGATGCTAAATTTGGGTGTTAAATTTGACGTCTCGATGTGTGTGCGCCACTGTAGCATTTCATTTGTATGTGTGAAAAATTGTCCAAAAATTGATTAATTAGGCTCAAAATATTCGTCTCGTAGAGTACAACAAAACTGTGCAATTAGTTTTTGATTCCATCTATATTTGCATGCTATGACATTTTGATGTGATGAGAATCTTCTTTTTGCATAGTGAACTTTCGAGGTAAAATTTCGGGGTATCTAAACAAGGCCCGTCAACAAGTCGCCGGTGCAGGTGCAGTTTGCTTTCAGACGATGTGATATTCCTTGCTTACGGATCTTCTAGTAACGTGAGGTGAGGTAACATTCATCTTTGTTCTTTAAGAAAAAAAAATATATTTGCTCTCTATGAACCACTCATACAGTCATATCCATGTGGCCATGTAGACCTGATGAGGGTGAGGCCACCGATCTCACATCCCAAACCAATGTGGCAATCTTTATTTTACTCATGATCCCTCTATTTGCATGTAAAACACTTTTACTGTTTAGCCACGTAACGCTGCGGGATTAGCTTCCTCCTCCGCCCTGATGCTTAGCGAGGGTTTCGGCGTTATGTTAGACGAGGTAGCGGGTGCCTATGCAGGTGTCTCTGATAGCGCCGATCGGGACACTGACGGTTGAGATACAGATTGAGACTTCCATACACCGTGGAGAGTTTGGGCATGGACTAGCACGGTCGACGGCATCACCACGTTGATCTTCCTGCAGCAGCAGCAGCAGCGGCGGCGGCGGTTGGGGCCGCCTTATGCAGCATGGTGCTAGGAAGCAGCAAAGGCTAGGTGCACGGTTTCCTGCAGTTTGCTTTCACAGGCTCATGGTGTGAGGGCACCAGCAGGATTGCTGCAAAGTGGTTTTTAAGGGCCTGTTTAGTACAGTTTCAACTCCAAACTTCAGTTCCAATTTGCACTTTCTATACTAAATTAATATACTTTAAATATTAATATTTAGTACAAGCTATAAACAAAATGATTCATCTAAATATTCTTTATGTAATTCCAGCTCCAACTCCAGAACTTCTTGGAGCTCCTCATACCTGGCTCTAAGAACTCCACGAATTTTGTAGAGTTAGAGCCGTGCTAAATATGGCCTAAGCCATTTAAAGTGGTCAAGAACCATTGTGCAAGCCGATTTTAGTAAAGTATATAACTAAAGTTACACATAGGCTCGTGAACTGGCTACAACGGATTAAAAATACTTCTTTCCCTACTCTCTCCGACTGCCTTCTTTTTCTCCAACTTGTTGCCTCTTGCTGGCGTGATCGATTGAGATTATGAGGATTCTTTTATCTTTTCGTGGATCCCAGCACAACAGCCTAAGTAGATCTTAAACATAGTGGGTTTGGCATCAACTAAAGCCCACTACTATGGGGCCCATCTATAAACACCAGTTGACCCATAAACATTATTGATGCCCTTTGCTTACGGATCCTTCGGGCGTGAGGAAAAAACATTTTCTTTGCATGGACCATGTAGGTAGCAAGGAAAAGAGCCATTCACTTTTATGAGCCAAATAGTATTTTTAAAGCATTTGCACTAAATTTACATGTAGTAGTTCATAACATGTCCATGCACTTATGGACTTATGGTCAACATAATATACAATCTCAACCCATAAAGTGCACAAATGAGTGTGTTTTTCAAGAGGGCTAAAATGTTGAAGAGAATTTGTCTCTAGTGCCATACTGTTTTGTGAAACTTCTCACTGAAATTTCCCACCGTTCCATTAGGCTTAGACATCCATCGGTAAAAGGTTGTATTGCAGCTTGCCTCTTCCTACTAGATGTCTACGACTTCTTCCCCGTGAAAGTACTCCCCAGAGATTTCAATAGGCGAGTCGTCCAACTCCAAGAAAATAAAGCATTCAACGATAACTAAAAAGAAAACAAAAGAAAAGGTACTAGCCATAATAAAATGGAAATTACCCCTTTGTTACCTATGAAATCAGTGGCGGATCCAGGCTGCAACCCCCTTCCTGACTGTTATCTCCATTGGAAAAGAGAGAGCAAGGAAAGGAGAAGGTGAGAGGAGAAGAAGAAAAAAGTGAGGGAGGAGGTGAGGGAAGAGGAAGAAGAACCCTTCGGACCCCCCTCAAGCCATGCCTGGGTCCGCCCCTGTGTGAAATCCAGGCACGGTGAGTGAATCATGGTGGCTTCCGGTCGCCGGAGCTGCCTGGTGGACCGAAATGGCAGCCAACTGGGTCAGCTTACACAGCGAGCCTACAGCTAAAGGACTGGATACGGTATCCAAGATAGCGTTGTTGCTGCGCGAAAACGCTCTCGTCACTCGTCAGGAGTCGGGACGCAGGTCGTAGTTGAACTCTATAGTTGGGAGCAACCGAGTAATTTGATAACCCTGCAGAAACACTCCATTGGGAGGATCAGAGATTGGATAAGACGACCATTTGCTGCGTTGACTACAAAAAGAAATCAAAAGGAGGCGAGCGTTTACTGCTGTTTGCAGTTGCATCCACACCAATCTCCTCTGCCGTCGCTCTCAAAGCACCTTCGGTTTGACTCCTCGGTTTTCTTTATCATCGTTTCGGCACAGGCTTACGCGGGGCAATATTAACATCCAACCACCTCCGTCTCTCTCAGCTTTATGCCTAGCCGCCCTGGACAACAAGAAGCGTGGATGAAGTCATGAAGAATTCCTCTGTTTTTTCCAGCTTCCTGTTCGCCGTGGACTAGCTTGGGAGCCTGGCGTCAAATAATCCTGCACCAATATTTTGACGTCTTCACCGGGCTCGTTCTGTCCAACTGAGGAAGTTTTGTATCTCAAAAGTTCTTGCCTTCGATCGGCTTGATTTCCAGGAGCTCGTTGCCGTCGTGCTTTCAGCCTTGTCGAGGTGGATGTGATGACGAAGATGAGGCGAGAAGCCGACAAGCCACCGCGAGCTGAGCCCCGCCGTCTCCTTCTGCTCCAGGCGACGGGCTGCTTCAGCTGCTTCAGCAGCAAGGCCAAGAAGGGCAAGGGCGAGAAGAGCGGGGAGGGGCACGGCCATCAGGTACCGATTTGTGGCGGGCGCGGGCTCCAACCTGTCCTTCTCCACGGCGTCGTCGACCATCGCCACGGGCCTGTCCGAGGACTCCAGCGCGGCGGCGCGGGCCCCGGCGAGCAAGTCGTCGGGCTCGGCCTCGGTCTCGTCGGCGCGGAGCATCCCGGAGCTGTACGAGGAGAGGGGCGCCAACAGCCTCCGGGAGTTCGGGTTCCGGGAGCTCCGGGCCGCCACCAGCGACTTCAGCCGCCTGCTCAAGGTCGGCGAGGGTGGCTTTGGGAGCGTCTACAAGGGAGTCGTCCGGCTGCCCGGCGGGCCCGCTGGCGGCACGGTGGTCGCCATCAAGAAACTCAATCCCAACGGCCATCAGGTACCGATTTGTGTTCATTGATTCAGTCATCTTTCTGTTTCGACATGAATTTGTCAGCATTTTACAGTCCAATTGCTTGGTGCTTTGCCATTTAACAAATCTCTATCTCTTTGTGTGATCACCTAGAATTATAGTGAGACTCTGTTTCTTGTTCCTGAATCGAAACATAGCCTGCAAGCCTTATGCTGCCATGCAATCTGCTGAAACAGCATACCGACATAGTAACATGTATGATATACGCATGCCAATGTTAGTATTTCATTTCAGAACTTCAAAGTTATTTCATTCTAGCATATTCATCTTCACTCTGTAATAAAGCAACTAGTCACATGTTCTCAATGTGACTAATTTACATCAATGGACCCACTTGCTATATTTCTAGGATTGTTTCAGAGTTTCAGCGTTTGAGTAAATTATTTTGGTTCCTACTCCTAACTTGATCAGGGCCACAAGCAATGGTTGGCAGAAGTTCAGTTTCTGGGAGTTGTTGAGCACCCAAATCTCGTCAGGCTCATAGGGTACTGTGCCGCACAAAGTGAAAGAGCTTGTCGGATCAATTTCCCCGGTTGAGAAGCAATGGCACAACCTATAAAAGTCCTCTGCAATAACCTGCCAACATTTCTTCATGAAAAATCTATTAAAACCATCCGGGCCAGGAGAGTGATCGGAGGGTAGTTCTTTGATCGTACTGTCAATCTCTTCTTTGGAGAATAGGTCATCTAAGCCTGGAAGATCAGCAGTATGGAGGAGGTTGTTAAGGTCATAGTGCATCTGCTCAAACTCTAAAAGACCCAACCTTTCTTTGAACGAATTCCACAGCACACCTACTTTTAAATCATGATCAGACACCGTGGAACCATCCTCAACATGGAGAGTGGTGATGTGATTCTTCCTGAAGTGTTGTGTAGCAATGGACTGAAAGAGTTTGGAGTTCTCATCTCCAAAACAGACCCATCTGATGGTATCTCGCTGCTTTCAATAAGTTCTTTTAGCCTCAAGCAAAGATCTTGATCTTTCTGAAATTTTTCTCAACTCTGCACACAGGCCGCTGATCCTCTAAACCATCTAGTAAGGCAAGCACCCAGTTGCAATTGTTGATCATCATGTTGAGTTTAGATAGTTGCCTACTCCACTCCTTTAGGCCTTTCCTGAGCTGCTTGAATTTCCCTGCTATAGTTTTTGCTGGATTGGCATAGAAAGGGTTGGAATTCCAGTGTAGCTTAACCACCTCTAAGAAAGCAGGAAACTGTGCCCAATAGTTCTCAAACCTAAAAAGTGAGGACCTTGGAATGCAAGAATTAATTTTGGCAACATAAGGGATATGATCTGAAATAGGCCTTGCAAGGGGCACTACTTTGGTATCTGGATATCTGTGTGTCCATGTGGCTGAAGTAAAAACCCAATCCAGCTTTTCTAGAAGAGATCATCCTACATATTGCTCCAAGTGAAGCTTCTGCCCACAAAAGGGATGTCAACCAGGTCCAATTGCTGGATAAGGCTATTGAATTTGAGCATGTCTTGTACTGATCCTCCTGGCCTATTCAAAGATTTCTACTTGAAAATTACTGGTGAGCGGCATTGTGTCTCTAGTGCTTATATTCCCGTGCTTCTAGCAGTGTGGGTATCTCCTGATAAATGCTTTAGCATCCTCATACATGGTGGGTCTGCTAGACTTTAGCATTGGTCTGGAATGCGCCATAGTGGACTCCGTATGAGGTTGCATGACACCTCTACAGGATCTTATACGCCTCATGTGCAGGTACGCATCTTCTGAGGAGTCTGTCACTACATATCCTGAATAGGTATGGGTCGTCCCAGAGATGGAGTCGGCTCTCATAAGCCAGTCTCTTCTTATTTTCTCCTGGTGGGACATACCCTGTCACCATGTAATTCAATGTTGGCATACCACGGATCAATAGTGGTGACCTTAAGGAGCGTGTCATCCCGTAAATAATCATCAATTGGAAGATCAGATGGGATTTGCATTCGAGACAAGTGGTCAGCCACTGAGTTCTCTACTCCTTTCTTATCCCTTATTTCAATGTCGAACTCTTAGAGTAGAAGGATCCAGCGAATGAGTCTCGGTTTCGCATCCTTTTTTTCAAAAGGTACTTCAGAGCGGCATAACACTCTTCATCGAAAACGAAAGGGGTTTCCTTGGCAAGGAGATTGGTTAACGGCTGGGCTGTTATAGAGAAATTTTTAATGGAATGCCTATAGAACCCGGCGTGGCCAAGGAAACTATGAATCCCCTTTACGTTGGTGGGAGGTGTAGGCACAGGATCGTGTTGAGGAGTATGATAGGGGAAGATGATGGTTTCTGACTTTGAATCTAGTCTTTCCCTGATCAAAGACGAATCTCCGTGACACTTTCCTTGCGACCCCATGATAAGATGACATAAGGATGTGATGTGTATGGACGTTAGGAGTAATCCCTTCTATGTCTTGAACAGAGTGTCCTAAGACAGGTTGATCTTTCTCCACGACAGTGAGAATATGTTGAATTTCAACGTTATAGGGCTAAACACTGATGATGACTAGAGTTTGTTTGTCCTTAAAGAGGATGGCATCCTTTGGTCCAGGGGGAAGAGGCTGGAATTCGATTGGAGGATGAATTTCTTCTTCCTCCTTGACGAATTGGGCATCTTCTTCTAGGATAGGTTGCTATAAGTCTGTCAAATATGTTGACCTGACCTCCTCTATAGGATCAGGATCGGGGTCCACCTCTATAGGTATGTTCAAGGAATAGGAATAAGAGACTAGGACAAGTTCTTCTCCGATCCTAAGCTCTACTAGCTGGTTCATTGGTGCTTTTTCTAGTATTTTCAAAATTGGCCTCCCGATAAAGATAGAATGAGTGAAATTTTTGGGTAGGTCAAAGACATGGAAATCCAGGAACAGTTTAGGGTCGCTAATCTTAACGGGTGCGACCCACAACATCCCCAAACAGTCATGGATTCTTCCTGATGTGAACCTGAGGCATTTCTGAGATGATGACCATGGTTCATCGGGTAATTGATCTCGCACCAAAGAGCTCGTGATTATATTGATTCCGAGGCTTGGGTTGTACCCGATTTCCTTGTATATGCCCATGACTTCGCAAAATATCCTTCGGATCCTCTTGGGCATTTTAATGACCTCGGTCGAGGCTTCAGCCTCTTCTAGCCATTCCCGAATCATGATAGCAGAGAGACATCCTAAGTACTCTCTCTGATATTCAAGTCCAATGGGAAACTTGCTACACTCCCAATGTCATCGAATAGATCATCCTCAAAATCATAGGGAGTGGTGTAGAGTGGATTATAATGGTCCTGGCGAGAGTATGGTTGTGGTTCGAAATGAGCTTCGGGTTCTAATGGAATGGAAGAGCTGATTGATTTAGATTGTGGGTGTATAGGCTCTTAAGGTTCAGGCTCAGGCTATTTCTCTTCATCAGGGAGTTCATCATAGATTCCAGTGTAGGGAGTGTCATCCAGGATACGATCCAGGATTACCCTCGCTTCATTAGGAATCAGATGAGAGAACGACCCTCCTGAAGCGGAGTTCAAGAAAGTGGTGGCTACGAGACAGAGGCCAAGGCTGATGTGTTATAGAACAATAGGTTCTAGAACGCTTAGGTCCAGTCCTGAGACTAGAATTTGAATCAAACGAGCCCACGCAGCTCCTAACAATTCTCCTTCTAATTGTTTAAAGGTGAGAATTTCGATTCAGAGGCTGGCTACCTTAGAAGCTAGGAAGAAATTTAGGCAGAATTTCTCTCTAAGGATTTCCCAACTCCCTTCCATATTTCTGACAGCTAGAGGGTACCATTTCTTTGCTTCTCCCGTCAATGAGAATGGGAATAGCTTCCATTTAAGCGTTTCTTGTGTCATTCCCGCAATGATGAGACACGAACATAGTTGCTCAAACTCGCACAAATGCACGTATGGACTCTCAACATTCGTTCATGAGAACATTTGCTCTTGAACCATGGCTATGAAGCCGGGACACAGCTAATAGTCGGGTGAGTGGATGAGATGTGATGATGGTGGTGGCTCCAAACAATCACCCTTTGGAGCCGAATGTTGACGTAAGGTAAGAGTGGAATCCACATGGATGGTGGATGATGGGGGTACATAGACAACTTGGGTTCGGAATCAGAGCAGCTACCGTTCCTCGGCAACGGCGCCAGAAAGCTTGTTGGCACTCCTTACGGCCTACAGATAAATCCGCAAGCGAACGGATACCGATGTAGCTTTCACTCGGGAGTATTCCAAGGTATCGATTTCCACGGGGAATGAGAAGTGAACTAATTCAAAACGAAGTTGTCCAAGGGTAATGGGATGGAGTGGATGAAGTGGATGACAACAACAAAGAGGGAAGAGAAGCGATAAGAGGGTAGAGAGGGCACGAGCCTGGTAGAAGTACTCTACTGATTAACTGAGCGGGTCAGAAGGTACAACTAGATACTTGCTTCGGGACAGCAAAAACTACCACACACAGAAAGGGATGAGAGAGGGGTGTGATCTATCCTGCAGTGGGGGATCCTACAAGCCGAGACGAATGTGATGGGATACAAAGGCCATATAGGGCTGTCACCACCTAACGACTACCACCTCCGTAGACTGAGGGGCAAACTATGTTAGCCTCAAGTCTAGGCACCGCTCCTACACTACTCAACTAATACTTATCTCCTATAGAAAGATAAGTACCCAAGCTAAGCAACCAGTATACAATTATACCAATCAACTAAGCATTGAACAAAGAACCAACAAGCATATAGAAGTAAGAACTGAATGCTCAATTAATCAGAGAGAGATACAAGAGTTACCAGATACGACCCGGATGTCACTCGAAGCCTAGCCGCATCCGTAGAGGTACATCGGGAAGAGGGGCCGACACTCCGGCTCCTCTCCGGGACGCTTACCTCTCCTCTTTCGCTATATTCTAAGCATGAAAGTGGTAGAGCTTCGCTAAGGAGCTCTCCTCAAGTGTTGTGTTTGATACAGGTGCTGGAGGATCCTACTTATAGTGGAAAAGGGCGGTTTGAAGTGGAGTAGCGGCCACGGCACCTCAGAGGCGGTTCCGGGCACTTCGGCCGAACTACGCGGGTTCAGCCGAAGTACCACCCATTTGCACCGCCTTGGCCTCCATAGAGGCAGTTCTAGGTCAGTTGAGGGTTCGGGCGAACCTGAGACTTCGGCCAAACTGGCCCCAGTGCTCTTCTGCCCTTGGGTCCACCACCTTTGTGGTGGGGTTGATCCTGATGGTCTACTCGTGGCCGGGGTCTTAGTGTTTTTTACATTTTCATGTTATGGCATGCACCGGGCACGAGGGTGGAGTTCGGTCGAACCATAGGATTCGGCCGAACCCACCACTTTAGGTGGATTTGCCCCGAATTTAGTAATTTGCCTCCTAGAATCAAATAGACTCAAAGCTTGCGGAAATAATTAGAAATAAACCCTATAGCTATGGTGTAGTGTTCCATTGTATTCATTTTATGCTCAGTTGGAGGTTGGAAATCAAGCCGTAACAACCACCAACAACGTTCTCAGGAACGAATGCTGAGAGTCCATACGCGCATTTGCGCGAGTTTGAGCAACTCTGTTCGTGTCTCGTCATTGAGGGCATGACACAAGAGACGCTTAAAGGGAAGCTATTCCCGTTCTCATTGATGGGAGGAGCAAAGAAATGGTACTCTCTAGCTGTTGGAAATATGGAAGGGAGTTGGGAAACCCTTAGAGAGAAATTCTGCCTAAATTTCTTCCCAGCTTCCAAGGTAGCCAGGCTCCGAATCAAAATTCTCACATTTAAACAATTAGAAGGAGAATCGTTATGAGCTGCCTGAGCTAGTTTCAAGCAAATTCTTGCCTCAGGACCGGACCTAAGCCTTCCAGAACCTGTTATTCTACAACACTTCAGCTTTGGTCTGTCCCGTAGCCACCACTTTCTTGAACTCCGCTTCAGGAGGGTCGTTCCCTCATCTGATTTCTAGTGAAGCGAGGGTAATCCTAGATCATATCCTGGACGACACTCCCTACACTGGAATCTATGATGAACTCCCCGATGAAAAGAAGCAGCCTGAGCCTGAAGAGCCTATACACCCACAATCTAAATCAATCAGCTCTTCCATTCCATTAGAACCCGAAGCTCATTTTAAACCACAACCATACTCTAGTCAGGACTATTATGATTCACTCTACACCACTCCCTATGATTTTGATGATGATCTATTTGATGACATCGGGAGTGCAGCAAGTTTCCCATTGGAACAACGTGTAGAGCAAAAAGATCAACCTCCTAACAAGGAAGAACTTGAATATCAAAGAGAGTACTTAGGACGTCTCTCTGCTATCATGAGTCGGGAATGGCTAGAAGAGGCTGAAACCTCGACCGAGGTCGTTAAAATGCCCAAAAGGATCCGAAGGATATTTTGCGAAGTCACGTGCATAGACAAGGAAATCGGGTACGACCCGAGCCTCGGAATCAACATAATCACTAGCTCTTTGGTTTGAGCCTGATTCCCTGATGAACCATGGTCATCATCTCAGAAATGCCTAAGGTTCACATCGGGAAGAATCCTTGACTGTTTGGGGATCTTGCGGGTCACACCCGTTCAGATTAGCGACCCTAAACTGTTCCTGGATTTCCATATCTTTGACCTACCCGAAAATTCTACTCATTCTATCTTTATCGGGAGGCCAATTTTGAAAATACAGGAAAAAGCTCCAATAAATCAGCTAGTAGAGCTTAGGATCAGGAAAGAACTTGTCCGTGTCTCTTACTCTCATTCTCTAAACACCCAGTAGAGATAGATCCTGATCCTGATCCTGATCCCATGGAGGAGGTCATGTCAACAGCCTTGATGGACTTAGAGCCTACCATCCAAGAGGAAGACATCCAATTCTTTACGGACGAAGAGGAAACTCAACCTCCAATCAATCTCAGTCCAATTGAAACTCCAAAACCATCTCCAATAGAGCTGAAACCTCTTCCTCTTGGATTAAAGTACGCTTTCCTCCCCTGGGACAAGCAAACTCCAGTGATTATTAGTGACAAGCTATCCAACCTAGAAACCCAACAACTGCTCACTATCCTGAAGAAGAATCGAGCGGTCTTAGGATATTCACTCCAAGATCTGAAAGGGATCAGTCCTAACCTCTGTACCCATCGTATCCCAATCAATTCTGAAGCGACACCATTTCGAGAACCTCAAAGACGGTTGAACAATGCCATGAGGGAGGTCGTGAAAAAGGAAGTTCTCAAACTCCTTCACGCACGGATCATTTATCCTGTTCCTAATAGTGAATGGGTTAGTCCTGTTCAAGTTTTTCCTAAGAAGGGAGGAATGACGGTTGTGCGCAATGATAAAAATGATCTCATCCCGCAGCGCATCATCATTGGTTGGCGTATGTGTATCGACTATCATTGACTCAACAAGGCCACCAAGAAAAACCATTTCCCCCTTCCATTCATAGACGAGATGCTTGAATGGTTAGCAAAACACTCTTTCTTCTGCTTCCTTGATGGTTACTCTGGATATCATCAAATTCCAATCCATCCAAACGACCAGAGTAAAACCACATTCACATGCCCCTATGGGACGTATGCCTATCGGCGGATATCTTTCGGGCTATGTAACGCACCCGCCTCTTTTCAACGTTGCATGATGTCCATCTTCTCTAATATGATTGAAGAGATTATGGAAGAGTTCAAGGACGATTTCTCAGTTTATGGGAAGACCTTTGCTGAGTGTATGAAAAATTTGGACAAGGTCCTCCAGAGATGCCAAGAAAAGCACCTCGTCCTAAACTGGGAAAAGTGCCACTTCATGGTGAGAGAAGGGATTATCTTAAGACATATGGTGTCGGAACGTGGAATCGAAGTAGATAGAGCGAAGATAGAGGTCATTGAGCAACTTCCACCTCCCACAACGTTAAGGGGATTTACACAGAAACCCGAATGCTGCCATATGTGTGCCCAGGATGTCCACAGAACACATACGGCTTACAAATATGGAAATCAGAGTACATATGCTCGAATAAAATAGTTTATATCAGAGTTTACCTAAATAAAACACAGCGGAAGTCTAACTCTCTCGACGGGTAGAGCCACAAGTCCATAGGGACACCGACTGGTTGACCACAGCTCAGAAGTATAGAAAATCCTCAAGAAACTCAGTAGCACAAGACTCATTTACTCCATCTGTTACCCATCCGGGATTTTGTTGAATAATGACAAGTGTAAGTAAAACATTTACTTAGCAAGTATAGCACGGGTGTATGAAGGCTCAAAGTAAGGCTAGACACGGCTGAACTGCGTTAGCATCTTTAGTTGGTTCGTTTTAACATTGTCCAAGTTACTACAAGTGAATGAAACCCAGTTGCAACCCAATTAATTAAGTATAAGTGACATTAAGCATAAGTAAACGTCATCTTCTAATCAAAAAGGATCCAGGCCGCTCGTGACCCTGAGCAAGGCTATCGTGATAGATTTACACTCTGCAGAGGTTTCGCCCTTTACCCACCAGTCGCGTAAAAGCTCAAACGAACTTTAAACCAAACCACACGGAGGTGGATCAGACCTCACAAATCACACTTCCGAGGTGTGACCGTATAGGGATGCTATGAGGCTTTTCACAAGACACCCTAACAAGATAGTGGCCGCTATGGTACAACACAGGTAGTATGGTCCAAGGCACCGAGATCGACTTACGCCTACGGAGTCACACCATAAGGGGGTCGATGGCATCACACCCAATAATGCGCAACGTGTGGAGTTTCCCATCGCAAGGACTCCCAACACGGGATTGTGCCTCACGGGGACATAGCCGACGGATCACCCGTCCTTGGTGGATCAAACCATACACCCGCGAGTGGTTCTCATAGCGTCGTCGGCCCGTCGGTAACCACTGGCAAGCTAGAGACGTACAAGCTACTTGACCAAGACCGGAGCCATAATAGTTCTAGCGGTGGCGACAGGCTCCTGGGTTGGCGCTTTAAGAACCGGACCTTATGGAGAGACACTAGAGCAAAGCACGAAGCACATGTTCTAGATCCCTAAACCAAGTTGCTAAAAAGCAAGTTTTATCATTATGTTAAAGTGAACCATTAAGTCAAAGTTAACAATTAAACAGAGGTGACAGTAGCCGCGCATAGCAAAGATTCTACCGATATGCATAAACCCAAGGTAAACAAGGACAGGAGAATCAAAACTAGGTACAACCTTAAAGGTACATCAATTTAGACACATGCATGCATGAAATAATTTATTACAAGTGGGTAGGTAGCAAGGATTGTCCGTGCTATAATTTGCCTTTATCCAACAACGATACCGCTACTCAGAGTCTTCAATCCTGTTCTTGCAATCTCTTGATGACGTTCCTCTGCCTGCAACAATCAACGACACGAGCACAACATGTAGCTAAACAAGCAAGCAAACAATATACAACTAAGAACAGTACACCAATCAAAATAAAAGATTTAAAAGAGACTGCTAAGCGGAAGGGTTGGGACTAAGTTCTGGAGGAACGGAGGTCCTATTGGTCAAGGATGTCTCGCCGGATGTTTGGGCTAGAGAACGGTGCATGTGAAGATTGTCGATGTGAGGGTTTGAGACTTGCTATTGATGGATGTGTTGGTCTATTTCATCCAGAATATTGCTAAGACATCAAGAACTAGGTCTGAAAAGTTTGGTTGCTTAATTCCATACGTACTTTGTTTAATCACAAAATTAGGGCTTGATCAATTTTCGTCACCATTAGCCATAGTCTCCTTGTTTATTTTATATCTCGAGTTCTAGACATCCGATTAACGTGATTCCGTTAGCTTCATAATTTGATAATCTATCTTCTGAAAAAATCACAATTTTAGGAGCTACTGTCTAGAATCGACACATGATTTAGTGCACCTTTCAGAATCTATTTTTTAGGGTGAAAATCTCCGCTATGACTTATTGCTATCCTTCACCTCCCTCTGATAGCTTTTATTAGAGGGTTTCGATCCTACAACAATTTAAATAATACTTCTAATCGTAATTCATGTTGATATGAGTCTATCGCAACGAAAATAAATTAAAACGAATCTAAAATGTGGAAACTATGGGCTAAACAAGATTTCTGATGCTTAAAACTAGCAGGGGCTTTTCTACGAAAGAGTATAGACTAAACGAATATGGTAGAAAATTACAAGATTCGCTGAGGGTCTTACTAAAAATCTTGAGGTCAAAAACGACGGAAGGCTCGGCGCGACTACGAGACGAAGAATGGGCAGTAGTGGAAGATATGGTGGAAGAAGACTATCTTAGGGAATCCCAAACAAAGGGGCCTCCCTGTAAAGGAGTCGATGGTGTGCCTTTTCCAGAGGAGAGGTGGTTCGCATATATAGGGAGAAAACCTCTCAGTTCCAGGTTCATTAGCAATATGGGACTAAAGGTGGTTTGCCCCATTCCAATGTGAGTGGGCTTTGAAATTTGGCCCAATAAAGTGATTGGATGGATTTGGCCTAAAATTGGGTCAACTTTGGGCCAAGGCTGATCTACTAAGATTTAGGGTGATTTTAATTTTCGGAATAATTATTTTTCTGGTTATAAAATAATCCCACATAAGTCCAGAATTGATATTAAAACCATGAAAAATATTCTAAAAATCCTAGGAAAAATTCCAGAGATAGAGTTGGACATGAGGAACCCAAATAAAATATTTGAAGCTCATGAAAAAGATATTAGCACCTTCCATAAATTGAAATTAGCTATAGAAAAATAGGAATAAATCCCAGAAAGTTTTGGAAAATTCCAATTAGGCTTCTAAGTGTGTTTTTGAAAACTTTACACACATTAAGCCATTAAATGCAACCCGCATGAATGCATGGCACTCAGTATTATAACCCTTGTTATTTTATTTTGAATTATTTTTCTGTACTAAATTCACTATTAATTATATAAAGCTTGGACAATTTTTGAAAATTAAGAAAATCATTGTATTAATTATGCTGACAAATAACAACCTAAAATCCAAAAATTTTGGGGTGTGACACGTAGTTTCCTTGGCCATGCCCGATTCTATAGGCGTTTCATCAAAAATTTCTCCTAGATCTCCAGGCCTTTGACCAATCTCTTAGCCAAGGATGCCCCTTTCGTTTTTGATGAAGAGTGCTATGCAGCCTTTCACACTCTCAATAAAGCACTCATTACCACTCCCATCATCTAGCCTCCTGATTGGAGCATTCCATTTGAAATCATGTGTGATGCGAGTGATTTTGCCGTAGGAACTGTGTTGGGCCAAACTAAGGACAAGAAGCACCATGCTATCACATATGCTAGCAAAACGCTTACCGGCCCCTAGCTCAACTACGCAACCACGGAGAAGGAACTCTTAGTGATCGTGTTTGCTATAGACAAAATCTTGTCCTACCTAGTTGGGGCCAAGGTCATAGTCTATTCAGACCATGCCGCTCTGAAGTACCTTCTGAAAAAAGGATGCGAAACCGAGACTCATTCGCTGGATCCTTCTACTCTAAGAGTTCGACATTGAAATAAGGGATAAGAAAGGAGTAGAGAACTCAGCGGCTGACCACTTGTCTCGAATGCAAATCCCGGCTGATCTTCCAATTGATGATTATTTACCGGATGACACGCTCCTTAAGGTCACCACTATTGATCCATGGTATGCCAACATTGAATTACATGTTGACAGGGTACGTCCCACCAGGAGAAAATAAGAAGAGACTCGCTTATGAGAGCCAACTCCATCTGTGGGACGACCCATACCTATTCAGGATATGTAGTGACAAACTCCTCAGAAGATGCGTACCTGCACATGAGGCGTATAAGATCCTGTAGAGGTGTCATGCAACCTCATACGGAGGCCACTATGTCCTGCCGCTAACCTTTTGTAGGAGTTTGATGATGCGATGGAGTCGATGTCACACCCGAATTTACACAGAAACCCGAATGCGGCCATATGTGTGCCCAGGAAGTCATAGTACACATATAGCAAACAAGTATGATAAACAGAGAACATATGCTCAATAAGTATTTCATTACAGAAAGTTTTACATCAGAGTGCATCATAAATAAACTAACCAATACGACGGAACACTAATAACTCTTAACTAAGTGTAGCCGCAATCCACAGGGACTCTGACTCGGAGAACGCAACTCAGTAGCACATGCTCTAGCTCCCTAAACCAAGTTGCTAAAAAGCAAGTTTTATCATTAATGTTGAAGTGGACCATTAAGTCAATATTAAAAGTGAAATAATGGTGATAGTAGCTGTGCATAGCAAAAATCTACCCATATGCATAAACCCAAGGTAAACAAGGACATGATATTCAAACCTAGGTTCAGCCTTAATGGTACATCAAATTAGACACATGCATTTATGAAATCATTTAATATAGGGAGAGTCGGTAGCAAGGATTGTCCGTGATATAACTTGCCTTTATCCAACATATAGCTGCTCCGAGTCTTCAAAATCTTCTTTCTTGAAATCTCTTGCTGACGTTCCTCTACTCACAGCAATCAACGACATGAGCTCAACATGCAGCTAAACAAGCAAGCAGACAATTTACAACTAAGAACAGTACACCAATTAAAATAAAAGCTTTAAAAGAGCACACTAAATGATAGGGCTCGATTCTAGGATCAGGAGGGCGCAAGAATCGCTGAAAACGGAGCTACGGTTGAGAAGATACAACTATCAGAAGATTAGGATTAAGAAAGAAAATAAAAGACTATAAGATTAATTAATTTTGAATAAATAATATAAAAGATATTTCAGAGAAACATCTTAGGTTGGAATTAATTCAATCTTATTTGAATTTGTAAAATCCGGGGTAAAACTAATCATATTTATTTATAATTGTTTATGTAGAATTTAAGCAATTAAACATTTAACTTTTAGTAGTAAAAATATGTGAGAGTATCTAATCAAATAATTTTATTAATCATGTTGATCTAATCAATATTATGATAGAAACATATTTATGTTGATATTAACCACATCAATACTCATTTATGAAAAGTCGTAGTTTAACTCTAGGTTGCTTTTAATTAGAAAAGCTGGTTGTCATAAACATTAATCGTGTTAATATTGTTTACAAAAATCGAGATATAACCTAGTCAACTTTTATTCATAAAGCTGACTGAATAATATTAATGAAATTAATATTTAACATGAAAATCGAGTTTAAACCTTAATTATATTTTAATTAGAAAAATGCATTGAAATAGCCTTTAATCACATTAATGTTAAATAAAATTCAGAAATGTATAACATGGTAAATATCATTGCTAACACGTAATTCAAGTTTACATGGATCTACCGCAACACGAACGGATTAAATCGGAGCTAAAACGCGCAATCTTTGGGTTAAACGAGATTTTGGGGACCTATACGTGATTATCTATAGATTTGGAGGGCTAGTTGGGATGTTTTCACAAGAATCAGCCAGCAGAGCTGACGAATAGGGTGAAGGTGAGGGTTGGATCCGTAAAAGGGAGTCCGGCTGGGTTTAAGTGTAAAGGGGGAATCCTTGCAGGGGGTTTACTGCAAAAAGCTCCATGAGCTTCTCTTCCATGGCCGGCGGCGGCTTCTAGCGATGAGCTCGCCGACGATTTGGTGTGACAGGGTAACGGGGTGCTAGCGCAGGAGGTAGAGGAGGTCGAGGGGATCCTAGGGGTGTGCTTACCATAGTCAGAGACGCAGGAGGCCGGCCGGAATTTGGCAAATGGCGGGGATAGCTACCGTCGGCGAGAGGCTCACGTGGAGGAGTTCCTCCAGCGGCCGAACGAGGACAGCGAGTGATCGGTCCAGGTGCGTGGTGGCCCGGCGAAGCTCCTGGAGGTGACGGCTTGCTTCAACGACAACCGAACGCGGCGAATCGGCCATGACCGGCGGAGACAGAGACCGGCGACGACGTTTCACATGGAGAAGCTTCTCCAGCGACAGCATGGGGCCAGCAAATGGCTGCCCGTGTGTGCCTTGGCGTCGGGACGCCCATGGTGGCCTTGGTTTCTGTCGACAGTTAATGGGGCGGCTAATCGCGGTGGCGATGTCCGGTGGCGCTCGGCGTGGCGGCGGCGCTGCGGGAGGAAAAGAGGCAGGCGCTAGGGCAGAGGGCTCGAGTAGCTACAGCTGGGGCACGAGGCCCGGGACGGCGGCTTCTATAGGGGCGCGGATGCCCAGGCAGCTAAGGAAGGAGGAAGCGACGGCGTGGCGGGGATTGCGGAGCGGCGGCGGCTACGGCGTGCGTCGCGCAGGGGGGTGGCCGCGCGGGGAAGCGGCTGGGCCTGCATGAAGCTGGGCCGAGCGAGGGGGGCAGCGGCCGCGCGCTAGGCTAGAGTGGTGCTGGGCCGGCGAGAGAGAGGATGGGCCGGCGGGGAGCGAGGGCGAGCTGGGCCGGGGAGGGAACAACCTGGGTTGGCTCGGGGAGAAAAGAACAAGGGGGAAAAACAGGCCAGGGGGAAGTTAAAGGGGGAAAAGTGAACTCTGGCCAAACGAATTATTCTAAGGCTCAAACCAACAAAGTTCAAATGCAAATTAGATTTAGACTCTTAGTTGAACTACGCACGAACAAAACTCGATGCAGCCAGCATGAATGCATCACACACAATCATTAAACCTATATTGTTTTAATTTAACTCAGAAAACAAAATTTTCCTATACTCAATTCCCTGTGAATTATATAAAGCTTGGAAAATTTTAGAAAACTGAGAAAATTATTGTATTAATTATGCTGACAAATCACATCCCAAAATCCAAAAATTTTGGGGTGTGACAGCAGCTTAGTGTCCATGGACTCATGTAGCTTCTGCCAGAAGTGTGATGTGAACTGAGTACCCCGATCAGACACTATCCGCTTTGGCACTTCATGCAAACATACAATCCTCTCCATATATAGCTTTGCTAATCTGGCACCTGTGTAAGTAGTCTTCACTGGAAGAAAGTGTGCCACTTTGGTCAAGCAGTTCACGATCACCCAGATGGAGTCAAATCCTCTATGAGTGCGAGGTAGACCGGTGATAAAGTCCATTCCGACTTCCTCCCACTTCCATTCAGGTATCTTCAAGGGCTGGAGTAATCCGGCTGGCCTCTGATGTTCAGCCTTGACCCTCTGACATGTGTCACATAGGGCCACATATGTTTCCACATCACGCTTCAATCCGTACCACTAGAGTCTCTCCTTGATGTCTTGGTACATCTTCGTACTCCCCTGGTGGATCGAGTATGCCGAATCATGCGCTTCTCTTAGGATTGTGTCCTTGATCTGCGCCATGTCGGGTACACATATCCTCTTCCCGTGCCATAAGGTTCCATGTTCATCCACTCAGAAACCAGGGGCCTTTCCTAGGGCAACATGCCCCGCAATCTCCTTGATCTTCTCATCCTCAAGCTGACCCTTCCGGATTTCCTGTTCCAGAGTCGGTTCCACTACCATCTTTGTGATACTAGCCACGAATCCCACACTCATCCTCTCAAACTCCAGACTGAGCTCTTCCGACAGACACTGTCCGGTGACCATGTTCACATAGCTCCGCCTACTCAGAGCATCTGCCACCAAGTTAGCCTTCCCTGGGTGGTAGTGAATCTCCAGATCGTAGTCCTTGATCAACTCCAACCATCGGCGTTGCCTCATATTCAGCTCGGACTGAGTGAAGACGTACTTGAGGCTGTTATGATCGGTGTAGATGTCACACTTGTGTCCAATCAAGTAATGCCTCCAAATCTTTAGAGCGTGCACCACAGCTGCCAACTCCAGATCATGTGTCGGGTAGTTCTGCTCATGTTTCCTCAACTGCCTTGATGCATAACCTACAACTCTTCCCTCCTGCATAAGCACACATCTCAATCCTAGACGGGACGCATCGCAGTAGATAGAGAAGCTCTTGGCTATGTCAGGCAATACTAGGACATGTGCTGTTGTTAGCCTCTTCTTCAACTCCATGAAGCTGGCCCGACACTCCTCAGTCCAGACGAACTTAGCATTCTTCTCCAATAATGCCGTCAGGGGCTTAGCAATATTATATAATGCTTCGATGAACCTTCGATAATATCCCGCCATCCCAAGGAAACTCTTGATTTCACTCACATCCCGAGGCGGATTCCAGCTTAGCACATCGCTGACCTTCTTCGGATCGACTGCCACTCCTCTATTGGACAACACATGACCCAAGAATGCCACTTCCTTCAACCAGAACTCGCACTTGCTCAGCTTGGCATATAGTTGATGTTCTCGGGGCCTCTGTAGCACCAATCTCAAATGTTCCTCGTGTTCCTCCTCATTCTTGGAGAAGACCAGAATGTCATCAATTAACACCACCACGAACTTGTCGAGGTAATCCATGAACTCACTATTCATCAGGTACATGAAGTATGCAGGAGCGTTGGTCAGTCCAAAGGACATGACTGTGAACTCATACAATCCGTATCGAGTGGTGAAAGTCGTCTTGGGTATGTCCGACAACCGGATCCTCATCTGATGATAACACACAAGCTCCCTTCAGCTGGTCAAACTGATCATCAATCCTCGGCAATGGGTACTTGTTCTTGATGGTCACTTCGTTGAGGGCTCGATAGTCCACACACAACCTCTGTGTCCCATCTTTCTTGTCCACGAACAACACCAATGCTCCCCATGGTGAAGCACTAGGACGAATATACCCCTTGGCTAGCAATCAGCTTAATTCATCCTTAAGTTTTTCCAGTTCCTTCACTCCCATTCTATATGACCTTTTAGCTATAGGTGCAGTGCCAGGTTTGAGTTCAATAACGACTTCAACTTCTCGTTCCGGGGGCATACCTTGCAATTCATCTAGGAAAACATCCGGGAATTCACTCACCACGCTGATGTCTTCAAGAGCTGCACCATCAGGTTGATTGACTTTATTATGCTCCAAGAGACTGGCTGCCTGGTACTCCACCTTATCTCTGGACTCTGCCGTCAGTTGTACGGTCATCATGGTGCATTGGATCACTGCATCATATCTGGCTAGCCAGCTCATACCCATGATCAAGTCAAAACCAATAGATTCCAGGACTATCGGGCGTGCCTCAAAGTCTACCCTATTATGGTGACGGTAATACAGGGGCAGCATAAAGTGGCTCACTGTTCTCCCCTAGTGAGCTCACTAGCATAGTATTCTTCATGGGCAGTAATGCCACTAAGTTCTTTTTCACAAAAGCAGCAGATATGAAAGCATGCGAAGCTCCAGAATTGAACAAAACAGTGGCCGGAGTCGAGTTGACAGGGAACGTACCCACGACTACGTCAGTAGCTCCCTCTACTATCTCTGCTCCCGTGTGGTTGAGCTTGCCTCTAGCGGGGTTCTGCAGAGCACGGCTTGCCTGGCCCTGTTGCTGATTCTGCTATTGCCCAGCCCTCTGATTATTGTTCTGGCCAGCGGCGTTCTGGGCTCTACGGGGACAGGCGTTGGCATAGTGCCCTAGCTCACCACAATGGAAGCACTTCTGTCCCCCTGGTGCATTGTCGGCTGGGTTGGGGCGCTAAACTGGCTGCACCTGGTTGCGCTGAACTGGGGCATTCTGCAGCTGGTTCTTGAAACGCTGCTGCTGTGGCACCTGGGGGAACTGGGGTGCTGCTAGTACTGGCCACGGCTCAGCAAGCTGGGCTGGCTCTGAAAGCGCTGCTGAGTCCCCATCTGCTGATTCCCCTGTGGAGGAGCGAAGCGAAGACGACTCCTGTTTCCTGTCTGCTGGCCCTGGAACTTCCTCTCCTTCTCTTCCATCTCACGGCGCTTGTGTTCTAGCATCAAAGCGCCGTCCACCAGTTCCTGAAAGTTGGGGAACCTGGTGCACATCAGCTGGTACTGTAGTGCATCCTGCATGGCATCGCGGAACCTGGTCTGCTTCTTCTTGTCAGTGTCCACGTCCTCTAGAGCATAGCGGGCGAGCTCAATGAACTTGTCACGATAAGCGGTGACAGTCATCCCTTCCTGCTTCAGTGCCAGGAACTCCTTCTTCTTCAGGGTCATTAGAGCCTCAGGCACATGGTGAGAGCAGAAGCTGTTGCGGAACTCCTGCCAGGTGATTTGAGCATGATCGTGGTGAGCATACTGGTATGAATCCCACCAGTCCAGTGCTAGTCCTTGAAGCTGTCCTCCAGCGTACAACACCTTCTCACGGTCATTGCACTGCGCGATGTCGAGCTGTATCTCCACCACCTTTAGCCAATCATCATCCTACAGGGGGTCGCTGGCCTTGCTGAAGGTAGGAGGACGTCCATTCAGAAATTCACCCCTCTTGTCCCTGGGCGGCATGTGAGGCTGGTGAGGCAGGTTCTGTTGTTGCTGCTGCATCAACGCCATGGTCTGGGCCATCTGCTGCATCAGCTGGGTCTGCGTGTGCATCATCT
>OAMR01000546.1:731583-755027 GCA_900205405.1 Echinochloa crus-galli | reverse complement strand
CCCTCTTGTCCCTGGGCGGCATGTGAGGCTGGTGAGGCAGGTTCTGTTGTTGCTGCTGCATCAACGCCATGGTCTGGGCCATCTGCTGCATCAGCTGGGTCTGCGTGTGCATCATCTGCTCGATGGTGGGTGGCACAGGTGGTGGCGGTGGCTGGTTCTGGTTTGCTCCACTGCCACCAGCATTGATCCTTGTGTTAACCATCTATTATCAGCGGTAATTCCTGTCAGGATGGAGGATTTGATTGATATAGAGCAAGAGAAATAAATACCCCCTCTATGTAAACATTAATGTCCTTAAGACTTAGTCCAACATCTAGATGGTGGTGGACTCACGTCTACGCCCATCACAATCATTACAAAAATCCAAATCAAGCATATGCATAATAACAACTAGCCAAGCACCTAGAGACAATATTCACACAAGACTCGACAGCATTTGGTTTTGAAAAGCGTAACTAAACAATTCATATCACAAAATCATGGTGGTCGCCTAAGATTTAACAACCGTTCTAACTAAGTTGCAATCCTACAGTCAGCACGGCTCTGATACCAATCTGTCACACCCGGATTTACACAGAAACCCAAATGCGGCCATATGTGTGCCCAGGAATTCATAGTACACATATAGCAAACAAGTATGATAAATAGAGAACATATGCTGAATAAGTATTTCATTACATAAAGTTTTACATCAGAGTGCATCATAAATGAACTAACCAATACAGCGGAAGACTAATAACTCTCAACTAAGTGTAGCCGCAATCCACAGGAACTCTGACTGGGAGAACGCAACTCAGTAGTAAGGCAAATCTTCTGGAAACTCAGCAGTAGACTCATGCACAACCCAATCTGTTACCCATCTTGGATTTTGTTGAATAAAAACAAGTGTAAGTAAAACATTTACTTAGCAAGTATAGCACGCGTGTCAAAGTAAGGCTAGACACGGCTAAACTGCATTAGCATTTTTAGTTGGTTCGTTTTTAACATTATCCAAGTCACTACAAGCGTATGAATACCTAGTTGCAACCCAATTAGTAAAGTGTAAGTGACATTAGACATAAATAGCATCAATTTCTAATAAAAAAGGATCCAGGCCATTCGTGACCTTGAGAAAGGCTATCATGATATATTTACACTCCGCAGAGGTTTCGCCCTTTACCCACCAGTCGCGTAAAAGTTCAAAGAACTTTGCACCCAACCACGCACATCAACACTACCGAGGTGTGACGGCATAGAGACGCTACGACGCTTTTCACAAGACACACTAACAAAACAGTAGCCTAAGGTACAACATGGTGGTGAGACTCTAGGCACCGAGATTGACTGACCCTCAGGGCACAACGTGAGGGGGTCAATGGCGTCCGAAGCATGGGCAACACATGCCAACAACAAAAACAAAAGAGCGCAACGTGCGGAGATCCCCTACCACATGGACTCACAACACGGGACTGTGCCTAATGAGACATAGCCAATGGGGCTACCGTCCTCGGTGGAATCAAGTAACACCCCGTGCCTTGCTTCCCATAACGTCGTCAGCCCCACCGGTAACCACTGGCAAGCTAGAGACGTACAAGCTACTTAACCAAGACCATAGCCATAATAGTTCTAGTGGTGGCAACAGGCTCCTGGCTTACCGCTTTAAGAATCGGACCATATGGAGGGACACTAGAACAAAGCACGAAGCACATGCTCTAGTTCCCTAAACTAAGTTGCTAAAAAGCAAGTTTTATTATTAACGTTAAAGTGAACCATTAAGTCAAGATTAACAATTAAACATTGGTGATAGTAGCAACGCATAGCAAAGATTCTACCCAAATGCAAAAAAACCCAAGGTAAACAAGGATAGGATAATCAAAACTATGTACGACCTTAATGGTACATTAATTTAGACACATGCATGTATGAATTAATTTAATACAAAGTGGGTAGGTAGCAAGGATTGTCCGTGCTATAAGTTGCCTTCCTCAAAAGGTGGCTGCTGCTGCTGCTATGAGTCCTATCCCCGAAAGACCTCCTCGTACTCGAAGTCCAACGCGAAAGGCTCACCAACTGGACACGAATCACCACACAAGCATCCACGCAAGCCAATACATGCAAACAAATAATATTCTATTAAAATCGTACACCAAACAGTAGAAATAGTGAAAATAAAGGTTTTAGAATTAATCTACGCTTTACTACGAACACATGAGCACGAAAATCACTCTAATCAGAGCTAAAACGGAAAAGATATGGCAATTCCAAGTTACATGGACCTGCTGGGAAATTTTAAAAGTTTACAGGGGCTTATTTGAAGAAAACCATGGACCTATACGTAATTACGCGTTCAAACCCGAGGGCCTACGCGTAAAACTGACCCATCAGGATGGTGGGTTCTATTATTTAAAAGCGCATGGGGTTATTCGTAAAAGGAAGGATCTACTGGTAATTATTTTTGAATGGGCGTGGACGGAGGGTTGATTCAAGAAGAGCCGAGGGACTCTTTAACAAAAAGGCCGGGCTGACCATTACGGGAAAGGTTTCACTCGGGGTGGGGATGCACGGGGGCCGTTGGATGTGGATCTAACGATCCAGATCGGCCGGGCAATGGAGCAGCCACCGGTGGGAGGGGCACGCGTCGGCGCAGCTCGGCCGGCTGTGGGGGATCACCGGAGTTGATGCTAACTCGAGCTACAGGGCACCAAACGCTAAGCGGTTTGGACCTACAACACCGGGGAAGGACGACAAGCACATCTAGGGGGTTCAAGCCGACGATTGCGCGGCGGAGGCGGCCAACGGAGGTGAACCGCGGCGGTGGGGCTTCGGCGAGGTGGTTGGGGGCGCTAGGGGGCACGGGGTTGGGCAAGGAGCGGCTTGGGAGGCTCAGTACCTTCACGTGAAGCTCCCAGAAGCGTCGTGTAGGTCTGAGCAGCACCGGAGGGGACGGTCAACGGCGGCGGAGCGAGCTTCGGGCGGCGGTGGTGCGGAGAGCTCGTGGGGATGCTCTGTGAAGTTGAGGGCTTGGTGGGGAGGCTCGCGGTGAGGGATGGGGCTCCGGGGCGTGGCTTTTATAGCCCGAGGATGGAGCCCTTGGCGTGCATTCCACGCCGATGGATCGCGCGTCGGCGAGGAGGTTTCCATGTGGGGGAGGCGGCCTTCCTTGCAGTGTGCATGACTAGGGAAGGAAAGGGGGCAGGGGAAAGGCAGGTGGGGGCGGGCGAAGCTGCAGGGAACCTTCGTGGTGGCCCACATGTGCGCCTGGGGGGACGGGGAAGGGGGCCGGCTCCGACACGGGCGCGGCGGTGGCACGAGCGAGTGGCTCGGACGACGGGAGGACGGGGGAAGAAGGAAAGTCCGACAGGCAGGGCCCCGTGGCAGTGGGAGAAGGAGTAGGAAGGAGGCACTGCATGCCGCGGGTGAGGAGCTGGGCCGGCTTGGAGGGAGGCCCAGGAGTGGGGAAAGGGGTGCGCTGCGGGCTGGGCTGCTAGCGCTGACGGCCGGGCTGACTCGCGGAGCGGGCCAATGCTGGTGGTGGTGGGCTGACTCAAGAGAAAGAGAGGAGGGAGGGAAGGCAGGCCGAGGGAAATGTTTAGGGAGCAAAGATGAACTTTTCCAAAAACAACTTTTAGAGAGCTCAAATTAAAGTGGTTCAAAAATGAATTTAACTTAGAATTAAATTCTCTTTTGAACCACCACAAGACAAAACACAATGCAGCCAGCATGAATGCAACAAAATGTTTCGATACCTTATATTTGATTTTAATTTTCAAAAATAATTTATTTCCCTTATTTTAAATATCAGCATACATAATATAATTTATTTAATTAATAGAAATTTTTAATAGAGAATTTTTGGGTGTTACAGTCGAGGAAGACTCCAATTTAAGAAGGGGAGGATGATGAGGACATCACCACATTGCACATATACGAGCAAGACTTGTCTCCAAGTTACAAGTTGTCGCCATGTCGGACATAATCTTCGGTTCGGTTTCAGCCGACATGTATGCGCTTCAATTTTAATTTCTCATTCATACGACATCCAAACAACGCGTTCTTAGATGCGTTGGAATCGTGACGACGAGACGCTTCTTTTGGTTCTGGTCCTAGCTCCAGAAAATTCACGGATCATACTATGTGACCACGAAAAGGTGCCATGTCACCTGTTTTGGGCATTTTTAGGCTTTGTATTGTGTCGGGCCTCTCGGCCCATGTTGTGGACACCCCCGGTGCGTCCTCAACCCTAGCTCGACCCTAGACTATTAAATTCAGTATCCGCCTTCGTTTACACGTGGGTTTTGCTTAGATTAATCCGTCGAGAATAGTTTCACCGTTTGTCGGTTTGTATAACCCCAACTCTGGGCTTAATCATACACCTGCAGTTTGTCACTTCCTTTGAGAGCTGCATTCTTTCAAGTTCTTGCTTGTGTTCTTCGTTTTGTAGGCATGGATTAGCCTTCTTGGCGAGGTCAACCGGGTTGTGACACGGATGATAACCAGAGGAGTCGTGGTGCTAAGATTGCAGGGTTCGAGTTTGCTGCCTTGAAGCTAGATCGGTGTGTCGTGCTCCACCCAAAACGTGTTATCCTTTACCTGACGGAAGATCGGGAACCCTAGTTCCCATCACAAAGAGCATGGCAAAAAGAAAGAGAAAAAGAAAAGCATGCTAAAGAGCATGGAAAAAATAAGAAATAAGAAAAGCATGCCAAATGGCATGGCAAAAATATGAGCAAAAACAGATAGCCCATGTTCTCGAAAATAAGTCAAGGAGAGGAAGAATCATCCCAAGGTGTTCCACCATATTCCACTCCACATATTCCACGCACTTGCCCTTCTTGATCTAAAAGTGTGATTTGGTTCCCCAAATGTCTGGTCTTTGACTTAGCAAAATATAAGATACATGCATGCCTTCATCCATTGTCCCTGAGCCACACAAAAGCCATATTAGATTTTAGGATGAAAAGAAGGCACAAGCCTTTGGTGAGGATTCAAAAATCACATGAGTGATTGAGTGTGCTAATTGAGGAACAACTTACATTTTTCACAAAATTATGAAAATTCCGAGATAGGATCCTGAAAAGAGTATAGTGGAATAAAACTGAGTCAAAATTGTTCATCCTTTCAACCACCCAAGACAAGGAGATTGCTATAAGCCCCATAGGTAAAATGGTGATTTAATACTTTGCTAAATGATTTGAATAATGTTAAGCACAAGTTGTTTATAAAGATTACCTATAAGATATTGACATTATAGACACTCCTGATCCACCGAGCCTAAGTTCTTATCTTTGCTCCAGGACGAGCAAAGGTCTAAGCTCGGGGGAGCTTGTTGGCGGTCGTTACGGCACGTTTTCGACCACCAATACTCGGGAATAAAAGAGGATATATGCAACATTCCATGTACTTAGGTTTATTTCTAATAAAGTTCCACGAGTTTTGGTGAGTTTCACTTGTGCAGGTACATTAACAACAAATACGTGCTATAGGGGTCGAAATTGACCGAATCGGCCGAACGACGTGATTCGCCCGGTTACCCTCCTTTGCCGTCCACGTCAACGATGACCGAGCGATGACGACACATGACACGTGGGCGACGACCACCTCATCTCAGGAAAAACTTGAACGAGACTAACCCATTCACTATTGGGAATAGGATAAATGATCCCAGCGTGAAGGAGTTTGAGAACTTCCTTTTTAACGACCTCTCTTATGGCATTATTCAACGGTCTCTGAGGTTCTCGAGACGGTGTTGCCTCAGAATCGATCGGGATTCGATGAGTGCAAAGATTTGGACTAATCCCTTTTAGGTCTTGGAGAGAATATCCTAAGACCGATCGATTCTTCTCCAGGATAGTGAGAAGCTGCTGGGTTTCTACATCATAGCTTATCGCTAAGGATCACTGGAGTTTGTTTGTTTCCAAAGAGGAAAGCATACTTTAATCCAGGAGGGAGTGGTTTAAGCTCGATTGGAGATGGTTTTGGAGTTTTGGATGTATCGAGCTCAAACGAAGGATGAGGTTCCTCCTCTTCAGCAAAAGAACTGAATATCGCTTCTGGAACTGTCTCTTATACACATCTTTCAAGAACTGGTGGACAGGTCCACTCCTGTGTTCTCCCCATTTCAATCCATGGAGGCAATTGGGAATGAGAATAAGAGACAGGGACAAGTTCTTTCTCGACCCTGAGTTCTACTAGCTGATTGTTCGACACCCTTTCCAGAATGTTCATGATTGGCCTACCGATAAAGATAGAATGGGTGGAATCATCGGGTAGGTCAAAGATATGGAAATCCAAGAAAAGTCTAGGGTCGTTAACCTTAATGGGTGTGACCCGTAAGATCCCTAAACAATCAAGGATTCTTCCCAAGGTGAACCTTAGTTGTTTTTGAGATGTTGACCATGGTTCATCAGGAAGTTGGGCTCGAACTAGAGAGCTAGAGATGATGTTGATCCCGAGGCTTGGGTCATACCCAATTTTTGTCACTGCACGGGATTTCACAGAATATTCTTCGAATTTTCCTAGGCAATTTGACAACCTCGGTTGAAGCTTCAGCTTCTTCTAGCCATTCCCAACTCATGATCGCAGAGAGACGTTCCGGGTTCTCCCTTTGGTATTCGAGTTCTTCCTTGTCGGGTGGTTGATCCTTATGCTCTACTCGTCGTCCCAATGGGAGACTTTTTGCATTCCCGATGTCTTCGAAGAGATCATCATCGAAATCATAGGGAGTGAGTTAGTCATAATAATCTTGGCTAGAATATGGCTGTGGTTCGAATTGAGCTTCGGGTTCCGATGGAATGGGAGAGCTAATGAATTTGGATTGTGAGATTGTAGGCTCTTCAGGTTCACGCTGTTTCTCTTCATCATCGGGGAGTTCATCATAGATTCAAGTGCAGGGAGTATCATCGAGGATACGATCCAGGATTACCCTCGCTTCACTGGGAATCAAGTGAGAGAACGACCCTCCTGAAGTGGAGTTCAAGAAATCGGAGGCTACAGGACATAGACCAAGGCTGAAATGTTGCAAAATAACAGGTTCAGACAAGCTTAGGTCTGGTCCTGATACCAAGATTTGCTTGAAACGAGCCCAGGCAGCTCGTAACGATTCTCCCTCTTATTGCTTAAAGGTGAGAATTTCGATTCGGAGGCTGGCTATCTTTGAAGCTAGGAAGAAATTTAAATAGAATTTCTCTCTAAAAAGTTCCCAACTCCCCTCCATGTTACCAATAGATAGAGAGTACCATTTCTTCGCTCCCCCCGTTAAGGAAAATGGAAATAGCTTCCATTTGAGCGTCTCTTGTGACATGCCTGCAATGACGAGACATGAACAGAGCTGCTCAAATTCTCGCAAATGCGAGTATGGACTCTCATTTTTCGTTCCTGAGAACGTTTGCTCTCGAACCATGGCTATGAAGCCGGGACGCAGCTCATAGCCGAGTGTGTGGATAGAATGTGATGATGGTGGTGGCTCCAAACAATCGCCCTTTGGAGCCGAATAATGGCGTAAGGTAAGAGTGGAATCCATATGGTGGATGGGATGGTGTAATACACGGACAACTTGGGTTCGAAATTAGAACAACTACCGTTCCCCGGCAACGACGCCAGAAAGCTTGTTGGCACTCCTTACGACCTACAGATAAATTCACAAGCAGACGGATACTGATGTAGCTTTCACCTAGGAGTATTCTAGGGTATCCATTTCCATGAGGAACGAGAAGTGAACTAATTCTAAACTAAGTTGTCCTAGGTAGATGGAGTGGAATGAACGGAATGGATGGAGTGGATGACAACAACAAAGAGATAGGAAGGGCACTAGGAGGGTAGAGAGGGTACGAGTCTGGAAGCGGTACTCTACTGATTGATCGAGCATATCAGAGGATACAGATAGATACTTGCTTTAGGACAATGGACACCAGTGACACTCAATCAGGGATGAGAAGGGGTGCCACCAGCTCCACACTGGGGGATCCTACAGGCCGAGACTAATGAGATGGATTACAAAGGCCGTATAGGGCTGTCACCACCTACCGGCTACCACACGTTCGTTGAATCGGGGGCAAACTAAGTTAACCTCAAGTCTAGGCACCGCGCCTACACTAGTCGACTAATACTTATCTCTTATATCACTTATCTCCTATAGAAAGATAAGCACCCAAGCTAAGAAACCAGTATACAGTTATACCAATCAACTAAGCATTGAACGAAGAACCAGCAAGCATATAAAAGTAAGAACTGAATGCTCAATTAATCAGAAAGAGATACAAGAATTACCAGACACGACCCGGATGTCACTCGAAGCGGAGCCGCATCCGTAGAGGTACAACGGGAAGAGGGGCCGACACTCCGGCTCCTCTGCGGGACGCTCACCTCTCCTCTCTCCGTATCTTCTATTGATACAAGTGGCAGAGCTTCGCTAATGCCTAATCTCAAGTGTTGTGTGTTGATGCAGGGACCTGGGACCTCCATTTATAGCTGGCTGAAGGCGGTGGAGAGGAGTGCCATGCAAGGAAGCTCACGGTGGTGCAGGGCCGGTTCGGCCGAAGCCTGTGGGTTCGGCCG
This sequence comes from Echinochloa crus-galli, assembly GCA_900205405.1. NCBI lineage: Eukaryota > Viridiplantae > Streptophyta > Magnoliopsida > Poales > Poaceae > Echinochloa > Echinochloa crus-galli. The sequence continues at coordinate 746,495 of OAMR01000546.1, read as the reverse complement.
AACTGCCTGGGTTCGACCGAACCACAGGATCTGCCACCTTTGCTCCCTACCACCAACATGTGTCACGGTATATCCACTCCTATCCAATACTGTTATCCCCCGTCTTGTCTAATCGTGTACCCCTGTCTGATAGTATCGAATATCTGTTTGCTAGTACTCTTGCCATAAGATTCCCTGCGGAAATATAAATTACGATAAACCGGAATACTCCATGGTGAAGTGATACAACAGTAATTATGTGCGCTTGCAGAATATTTATATATTTTACTGAGCCATAAGAAAAACCACTGAAACACTCCTTACCCAGTATCGCGATTCACAATCCTGATATTGGATCGTAAGAAGTGCCAACACTAGGCTCAGCAACAAGATGATTACTATTGGAGTACTATAAAATAATTACATTGATCTGCACAAGACTACTTACATGACTTGGGGGCTTAGCCTTCGTGCATTCTCCAACGAGTACTGGCTTGCCTGATATTCCAGTGAACATCTTTGATAGTCGCATAAGCACTATCTCGTCAGAAATTTGATTTGGTGCCATACTTGAGGGATCTGAGTCTCCCTCGTACTCGTAACCTAGTCTCTCACGCTTCTGGAGTGGTTGTACCCTTCGCTTTAAAAAGCTGAAAGCAATACCGACCCCAGTAAATCCTTTGTTCTTCAACGAGTGCACTCGCTTTAACAAAGGAGGCACTTCTTTGGCTTCTCGTGGGTAGGCTTTCCAATTGGACATATCCCTTGGGTACCACCCATCCTTGGTTGGACAACTCTTTCCATGATTGTCTGCTGAGAGAAGAACATATTAGATGCATATTGACAATATTAAATTACATTGACAACATGAAGAAGTAGTCAGTTTAATGACTTACCAATAACAAACCACTCGGACTTCCAATCTCCACAGGAATCTTTGATGGGTAGTTCAAACCACTGATCTTTCATCCTTTGGTGAAATTGGGTACATGCACCACCAACTACTTCTGTCTGTTGTAACTAGGTTGGGCTGAGGCTTTATATGGTACAGAGTACGGAACAGAGTGAGATTGGGTTCAATTCCAAGGAATGCTTCACACGCGTGTACAAAGACAGCAGTGTGTAGAATCCCATTGGGATTGAGATGGTGTAAGTGAAGACTGTAGAAATCAAGGAGTGAATGAAAGAAGGGAAAATTGGAAGACCAACTCCATGTTCACAGAAAGAACGAAACAAGGGGATCTCGTGGGTGTCTTCAGTGGGAAATTGCAGATCTTTGAAAGACTTCCATTGCAAAGTGTCCGTGGAAAGAAGCAAACCTTGTGCTACAAGAGATTGCAGATCATCGGTCGAAGCCATGCACCACTTCCACGCGTCGGCTGGTGATGGATGAGTCTTGGATTGCGGCATGACATTCGAATCTACCAATGAGGTTCTTTTCTTGGCGGTCTTCTTCTCCACGGGCTTTGATGGATCATCGCCATTCTTGTTCTTCACAGCACCCTTCTTCTGACCCGTTGTGGCTGAGCATGTCAGCACCTTGGATGTCTCTCGCATTCACTAATCGGAGGATCAGGGGCTAGAAGTACACTCGGAGGATGAGGGTACGCTCGGGGGCTACAAGCTCAAGGCTATAGGAAATGGCAGCTCAAGTCCGCAGAAGAAAATAAATATGTTCTCTACCTGGATATTTATAAGGGAGAACTAGGGTTACTGTTCACAACTAGTAAATCCTACGGCACATCACATTCCATTATTTTTGGGCGGTTTCTTAGGGATTACATTCCTAATGAATCATAAATACCGAGATTTTTGGAAGATTTTAGATTTCAAAGATTTCCTTTGACCTTTAAATCAAAGATATTTGTTTTAAAGATCGGAGGCTACTGGTGAATACTTCGGGATTTTATTTTTCTGAGATTTACGACGGAAATCGAGTAAAGTTCTTCGACTAGTTTTAACAAAACTACTCGAAGCTTGAGGGGCTACACCCAATGGGTGCACCTAGTCAATGCACGCCATTGAACTACTCCAATAAAAGACTCAAGACAACTTTGAACCTTTGACTACTTAAAATGTAGTCGGAGGCTCGGGGGGCTACACCCATTGGGTGCATCAAAGATGCAATCCAATGGAAACTACTCTGTAATGAAGAGAAACAGCATCTTGGACTTTCCTCCAATTACTCGAATCATCAAGAGACAAGGCCTTGAAGATACTCAAGACTTGAAGCAAAGGCTCAAGATGCTCGGGGGCTTGTGGAACTAGGATCCCTAGGGCCACTCACTCATGGGACTAAATTACTCGGCTACGATAAGTTTGCCCAACTACTCCGAAGCAGTCGACTATGGTGCAAAATGACGTAGTTGATTAGGAGTACTAGTTGTGCACTATTAGGAGACACCCCAAAATACCATGTTGTAGTACTCCCTATTGTATACGGCTAGGATTATGTAACCGACTTGTAACTCAACTCATACACAAAGCAATCAAGCATACATGATGTAGGGTATTACGTAATTCGTGGCAACAAACCTGTCTGAACATTGACTAGTGTGCGCACCATCGTTCCTAGAACACGGCGAGGCCCATGATAACTACTCTCTAAGATACCCCTAGACTGATACGTCAGAGATAATTATTTGATACTACCCTCGCCAAGTTCATGGCGATTCTGCACTACGTGTACCTTGTCCTCAAGATGCCTGCTCCTAAAGGAGTCCTTTCCCTAAAAGGAGATCTGAAGATTGCTCACGACTGCGATGTGGAAGCTGTCGAGTTCTCTGCTACTTCGCAAGTCCCGATTCAGATGCTGGAAGTACTCGCTTTGGCCAAGAAGTCAAAGGAGGAAGACCTGGAGATCCCAAACAAGAAGCCTGCCAGTACCAACATCAAGCCCTCTGAAGATGTGCAGCTTAAAACTATTGATCTTCAGACGGGCGACTCGTCCAAAACTGCCATTATAGGGGCAGACATAGATTATAAATAGGAAGACGAGCTCGTCTAGTTCCTCCGTGATAATAAAGATATATTTTCATGGAAACCATCTGATATGCCTGGTGTCCCAATGGAACTTGTCGATCATGAACTAAAAGTTGATGAGAAGACCATACATAAAAAGAAGCGACTAAGACGCTTTGCTCAAGACCGACGTGGTGGAATTAAGGCAGAGATCGCAAAACTATTCACGGCTAGCTTCATCAAAGAAGTTTTTCACCTCGAGTGGTTAGCCAATCCTGTCCTAGTTAGAAAGAAGAACAACGATCAGTGGAGGATGTGTGTCGACTACATGAATCTCAACAAAAACTACCCAAAGAACGCTATGGGCCTTCCACGCATTGATCAAGTCATCGACTCAACTGCTGGCTGTGCACTACTCTGTTTCCTCGATGCTACTCAGGATATCATCAGATAACCCCAAAGAAGGAAGACCAGATCAAGATAGCCTTCATCACACCCTTTGGAGCATATTGTTACACAACCATGTCCTTCGGATTGAAGAACGCAGGAGCCACATATCAACGAGCCATACTGAAGTGCATGTCTTCACAACTCCACATTAATATAGAGTTGTATGTTGATGATGTGGTGGTCGAAACCAAGAAGCCAGATGACCTCATCGATGATCTGACAAAAACATTCAACAACCTACGAAAATTCCGATGGAAGTTGAACCTGACCAAGTGTGTCTTTGGAGTACCTTCAGGAAAGCTTTTGGGGTTCATGGTCAGTCACAGAGGTATCGAGGGAAATCCGACTAAGATCGCGGCTATCCTTAACATGAAAGCCCCAAAGAATATCAAAGATGTGCAGAAGCTCATGGGTTGCATCGCGGCACTCAATAGATTCATCTCAAGACTTGGAGAAAATGGATTACCTTTCTTCAAATTACTCAAAAAGTAAGACCAGTTCACATGGACTGAAGAGGCAAACCAAGCCTTTGAACAACTCAAGGCTTATTTGTCTACTCCCCCAGTACTCACGGCACCAGCCAAAGATGATCACCTCTTTCTGTACATTGGAGCCACTACACACGTCGTTAGTACAGTTATTGTGGTCGAGCAACAGGAAGAAGGCCATGTCTTTCCGTACAGAGGCCAGTCTATTACATCAGTGAAGTAATATTGGAGTCCAAGATACGCTATCCTCAAGTCCAGAAGCTACTCTATGTGGTTTTCATCACCTATTGAAAGCTAAGGCACTACTTCCAGGCCATTGCCATCACAGTTGTGACCAAATTCCCGCTAGGAAAAATTCTAAACAATCCCGACGCGACTAGAAGAATATGCAAATGGAAGGCAGAAGTTGGAGCTTTTCACCTCGACTTCATTCCTCAGACAACTATCAAGTCCCAAGCCCTTGTTGATTTCATGGTCGAGTGGATAGAAGGTTAGTAGTCTCGATCAACCACCCGCCTAGAGCACTGGGTCATGTATTTTGATGGATTGTTGAAGCTAGAAGGCGTGGGAGTTGGTGTGTTACTCATATCCCCAAAAGGTGATCAGCTCAAGTATGTGTTGCAAATTATGTTCAAACCTACTAACAATGAGGTAGAATATGAAGCTATGCTGCACGGGCTCTACCTGGCTGCATCACTCGACATCGAACAACTAGTTGTCTTTGGGGATTCTGCTGTAGCTATTAATCAAGTCAACAAAGATTGGGATTGTTCCAAAGAAACTATGGATGCTTACTATGCAGAAGTCCGAAAGCTTGAACGTAATTTCTACGGTTTGGAATTTCATCACAAGTATTGACGTCTTTTATCTCTCCTTTCTGGATGTAAATCATTCCGTTGATTCAAACGCTTTAGCTCTTGTTGTGCTTCTAGTGTATCTTTTGGCTTCCCATAAGTACCTAGGAAGCTTATCAAGTTCATGCAAAGATTCTTCGTCAGATGCATCACATATATTGCATTACGGACCTCTAAAACTTGCCAATAAGGTAGCTCCCAAAAGATAGACTTTTTCTTCCACATTGTGGCATGACCATCCTCGCTTGTCGTAACAGGTTGGCTTCAGGCTCCCTTTCCAAACACTACTTCCACATCCTTTAAAATATCGAATACATCTTGTCCACTCCGGTGTATCGATTTTGTACGATGGTCCGCATTCCCACAAAAATGCGGACATTTCTTTTGTAGTTCATGCTTCGTAGGAAGAAATTGACAATGACCCACGTAAACAACCTTTCTATAATGTTTGAAATACATGCTTTCAGTATTCTCTAGGCAATGAGTGCATGCTTTATATCCTTTGTTTGTTTGTCCCGATAGGTTACTTAGTGCATGAAGAGCAGTGCTTGAAGGTCAAAGTTCTCCTGTTTGTCCCCATCCCACATGCTAACACCTTCTTCACTCCACAGCTGTAAATGTTTGTCAATCAATGGCCTTAGGTAAACATCAATGTCGTTGCCTGGTTGCTTTGGACCATGGATAAACACTGACATCATAATGAACTTCTGCTTCATGCAGAGCCAAGGGTGGAGGTTGTAGATACATAGTCACAGGCCAAGTGCTATGACTACTGCTCATTTCAACAAAAGGATTCATTCCATTAGTACTTAAATCAAGCCTCACATTCCTTGCATCGACATCAAACTCTAGGAATGCTCTGTCGATGTTTCTCCACTGGGATCCATCAACGGGGTGTCTCAACATACCATCCTGCTTACGTTCTTCTTTGTGCCATCGCATCAATTTAGCATGCTCTTTGTTTTTGAACAAACGCTTCAGACGAGGTATTAAAGGAAAATACCACATCACCTTCGTAGGAATTTTTTTCTTACTAGTCTCCCCAAAAACCTCACCAGGGTCATCCCACCTAATCTTGTATCGTGTGCAACTGCAAACCGGACAACAATCCAAATGTTCGTATTCAGCACCACCATATAGGATACAGTCATTAGTACACGCATGTATCTTCTGCACCTCCAAACCGAGAGGGCAAACAACCCGTTTTGCTTCATACGTTGTCGATGACAATTCGTTACCCTCGAGCAGAACCTTCTTTATGAGTTTCAGTAATTCCTCAAAACCCTTATCAGTAACACTATTTTCCACCTTCCACTACAGAAATTCAAGTGTGCTACCCAACTTTTTAAGCCCCTCTTTGCAATCTTGGTACAAGTCAGTTTTGTGTACCCGCAACATACGTTGTATTTTTTCAATTCCTTATCATTGCCACAGTCTTTCTCAGCATCACGCAACATTTGCCCAAGTTTATCAGTAGGGTCATCTCCCTGACCAACATCTTCCTGAGCAGCATCTTTCTGATCGGCATCACCCATTGCAGCATTTGCAAAGGAACCGTAGTACTCAGCTAATACCGGAATGTCGTTATCGACTTCGTCTTGTTCATCGTCATCCATTATAACTCCTCTTTCATCGTGCTTCGTCCAAACATAGTAATTGCTCATGAAACTGTGCCTTAGAAAATGGAAGTGAAGATGTCCTCTGTCTTTCTTTGAACTTATATTTTTATAGTGGGTGCATGGGTAGAACATGAAACCCGACGGCGTCCTGTTGGCCTCGGCAATATCGAGAAACCCATTCAGTCCATCAAGAAACACCTTAGTGCGGTTGTCCGCATACATCCATTGCCTATTCATCTGCATTATTAACCAAAATTCATCTAATTCATACTCTGCATGACTTATCATAAACAACTAACTAATCTTTAATAAATAACATTATCTACAAATAAGAGCATGGCTTAGAAGAAAAATAACTAACTAAAATACTAAAAGAAATTCACTTCTAGTTACCCAATAACAAACATTTCTATAATTACAATTAATGTATTCGTTTTCTAAGAACAACAATATCTTGAAGTTAGCTAATAACCAACAACATTGTAACAAATCACAATGCAAACTAACATACAAAGGGTTCACAAATTTATAAAGCACACCATGAACACAAGCTCTCTTTCTCTCTCCATTTGGTTGGTTCACAAATTTCTCTATTTCTAAAGCATACAAAAAGTACAAGCTAATAAAAACATAATATAATGAAAGTGTGTACCTTACACAATTCTTCAGATGAGTGCAATATTCCCATAAATTTTGAAAAATTCATTGCCTATCTGTTGGCACTTCTTACGATCCAATATCAGGATTGAGTATCCCGGTACTGGGGTAAGGAGTGTTTCAATGGTTTTCCTTATGGCTTAGTAAAATATATAAATATTCTGCAAGCGCACAGAATCACCGCTGTAGCACTTCACCTGGGAGTATCCCGAGGTATCGTAATTTATATTTCCGCAGGGAAGCTTTGGCAAGACTACTAGTGAACAGATATTCGAGAATATCAGAGAAGGGTACACGACTAAACAAGACAGGGAATAAATGGTATTGGATAGGAGTGGATATACCGGACACACAGCTCAAGGGATACTCAGGTAAGGGAGAGAAGAGATAGATAGCTGGGAGGACAACGAGAAGAGATAGAGGACTCCTGGATTCTTTATCTACCTATGTCACTCTAGCCTAGAGATACAGCAGCTACAGAGCCAGCACTAGGAGATCTGGGATAACTCTAATGTCTTAGCATCGGGACAAGGGAACCGGTGAACACACAGAAAGGGATGAGAAGGGGTGCCACTATTTCCCAACTGGGGAATCCTACGGACCGGAACTAACGTGATGGGCTACGAAGACCAAAAGAGTTGTCACCACCTCACGGCTACCACCTCCGTTGCGACGGAAATAAACTAAGGCCACCGACTAGTCTAGGAACCACTCCTACACTAGGCAACGACTACTTACTCTGCTAGCAAGAGCAAGCAACCTTGTCAATACTCTTGGTGACAATTCACCTCCAGTATCAAGCAAGATCGAAGACTATAGTCTAAACATGATATAGATGCAACTAGAATAAAGTAGAGCAAGCTATAAATGACAAAGGCAAGATGATAAAGATAATTATATTGATAACTCAAGTCTTGCAAAAGGAAAAGGAAAAGATAAGAGAGCTTATACCAGAGCTTCTGAAGACGACTTCAGAACCTCCGAGGCAAAGCTCGACTCGACTCTAACTCCCAACTAAATTATCCTAACTCTACTAGAGAGAAGTGGAAATGAGAGCTCCTTGGCTTGGTGTGTGTTGAAATGAGCCATGGACACCTCCATTTATAGCACGAAAGGACGTTGTGGCGGTTACCGGCCAGTTCGGCCAAACTGGATGGGTTCGGCCGAACTCATCCAGTTCGGTCGAACGTCGGATTCAACCACCATAACCTTCTACGGCCTTGATGCATCCCTGGAGGCAGTTTTGGGTGCTGGGGCAGTTTGGCCGAAGCCCTATAGTTAGGCCGAACTGGGCTTCTGGCCTAGGGCCGCCCCCGTGCACCGCCTCTGCTTCCTGGGCCTCCTGGCTAGCTTCTCCTGGTGTTCATCAGTGAATTTGGCCCATGGAATGATGTGGCGGGAGTCCACGTGTCTTGCACGGTCATCGCATCATCATCGCTGACGTGGACGACACCTCGTGTGCTTGCATGATGGTTAAGGGGGGTGGTTCGGTCGGAAACCGGAAGGTTTCGGCCGAACCGGAGTTTTACGCCCCTTAACAGGCTTTTTCCGACTCGGTCCCCTGCAAATGAGACACTCACCAAAACTCGTGGAACTTTAAATGTTACATAAAACCTCTTTTATTCCCGAGAGTTGGTGGTCGGATTCATACCGTAACACTTTAAGATATTTGAATCCTCACCAACCTTAGACCTTTGCCCGTTCTCGAGCAAAGATAGAAACTTAGGCTCGGTGGATCAGGAGTTGCTACAATGTCATTATTTTGCAGCTAATCTTTATACTCAACTAACACTTTAAGATATTTGAATTTTTCAGCAAAGCGACCAATTACCTTCTTACCTATGGGGCTTCTAGCAAACTCGTTGCCATGGGCGGTTGAAAGGTAGAATAGTTTAACTCAGTTTTATTCCATTCCTACTCTTTTCAGGATCCCACCTCGGAGTTTTCAAAATTTTTGAAAATTAAAGATTAGTTCCTCAAAGGCACACTCAATCACTCAAGTGGTATTTGTATCCTCACCAAAGGCTTTGCCTTCTTTCATCCTAACTCTACTAAAGCTTTTTGTGTGGCTCTTGCAAGACGGATGGATGAAATCCTACTTGCATTCTAGAATTTTGCTAAGTCAAAGACTGGACCTAAGGAGGATCCAATCATACCTTTAGATCGAGAAGTGCAAGTGTATGGATGTGTGTAGTGGAAAGTGGAAATTGGTGGAAACTCCTTGGGAATGATTCTTCATCTTTTTGAATTTATTTTTCAAGAACATGGGCTATCTTCTTTTTCTTTCTATTTTTGCCATGCTTTCTTGAGCATGATTTTATTTTTCTCATATTTTTGACATGCTCATATTTTTGCCATGCTACTTAGCATGCTTTTCCTCTTTTTTCTTTTTGCATAGCCATGCCTCTACTCAAGGATATTCGGAGAGGGAATCTTGGAGCATTTATTTTTTTGTGGATGGTGGATGGAAAATATTTGCTAACTCCCAGTGTAGGAATTGCAAGTGAGAGGTGGTGTGTATGTGAATCTCGATCTTTAAAGCATGAAAGGTTCCTCACTAAGGTCACAACAATTTGACAAAGCTCACTAAAATGACAACCAGCATATGTATGAAGGTTTTTCAACTAACTTATCATATGGTTTTGGATAGGCATTTTGAACCAATGAGGAACTTCATTTGAATATTTTTGAAAATAAAGCATCCGAGATTTTCACCTTACTAAGAGCAGAAATAAAACTCAACCAAATCTCACTATATTATTCCTCAAAACAACTTAGACTTAGAATAAGCATATGCTCCCATGAGGATTTTTTTCTAGGTGTTATCATCACTCATGCCAATTAAATTCAAGTACCAATAAAGCAATTAATTAAGCACAAGATACTTGCAAAATAAATGACAGAGCAACTATTCATCATTTCCAAAGTGAGAGGCATATGTTTCATTCATGCATAGTCTGGGAGTTGATTTATTCAAGATTCAAAGCAAATATTTTTTTTTGTCTTTTCTTTTATTTAAGCAGAGGGCAGGCTGGCTCTCTCATGGGGGGAGAGTCTTCTGAACCCGCCCTTAGCTGAAGGGTCAGTTTTCGAGCGGCATACAACCTAAGTTCCAGGCAAGGTGACAGAACTTCGGCTGTATGGCCACGATAAGTCATAACGAGGCTCCCATCAAATGCCTTGCGTATCATGTGGCCTTGCACAAAGTGCTCGGCATCCACGACAGGACGTTTTATCTCGATGTATGATAGCTGGGCATTGTCAAAAATGCCTAGCCAGGTAGCGAGGCAAGTAACTAAAGAAGTCATTGCCACGCTCCCAACACGAGGGGGCATAGAAATCCAATGGGCAACCAAGTCTTGAACAGGCGAGACTAGAATATTTTTAGTCATCGCATAAAGCAAATGCAACTCCACTATGTTAACGGGACGCAAATCCGACCGAGGGAACACCGTCAAAGCTAGCCACCGATGCATGAAACGCAAGGTGGGGTTATGAATGTGATTTGTACGGGAAGCCGTACATCTAGTGTTCCCGGAAATTTTGTGCCAAAAGTCATGTCTACTAAACTTTTTCAAAGATTTAATGGGCTCTAAAGAACAGCGACGATTAAAACCCAAAGCCACACTAAAATCCCTCCAAGAGCAAGAATACTCTTGGTTAAAAAGTCGAAAGCGAATACCCTCCTTTTCAGAAACGAGTGTGCATAAAAATTCAAGGGAAAGGAGGCGCGAAACTGGTTCCGTGATCTGCCAGAAGTTCTCCCACCCAATGGCATGGAAAACCTCCGGAAACTTGTCGACCATCCTCGTCTTTACGAGCAGGTCATGCTTATAACTTTGGGTATGTTCGAATTCCTTCACGCGCAGCAAAGCAAATGCTTCTTGCTCGCGGGTCGTCCTGAGGATGATGTCTTCCTCACCCAGGAGCCTTCGAACTAAGCTAGAGGCATAGCCTCCGCCTATGTTCGATGCCCCTGGCTCATCCATCTCCATTGGAGCCAGTGCGTTGGATGGTGTTGGTGAACTACCGGCATCATCACCGCTTGAACGACGGCTCAACGGCAAGAAGAAAGACAAGAAGAATGAATACAAGAAGAAGAAGTACTTCAAGAAGGAAAAGAATGGGCAAACTTACTTTGTTGAATGGGATTTTGATGCAAGCTCCCCGCTCTGCTCTCCCGGCCCAGAAGCGCGCGACGCGCGCCGCCTGCCCCCGCCGCCTTCCCCGCGCGAGCACCACCGCCGCCGCCGCAAATCCCGCCGCGACGTCGCCCTTCCATCCTCGGCGTGCGCGCCGAACCACCTCGGCGCCCGAGCCCCGAGCCTCCCTCCCCTTGGTCCTATTTAAGCACCACCACCACCGCCCTCTCCTCTCTGCACAGCGCCGCCACCGGAGGGCCGAAGGCCGCCGCGGCCATTGACGCCGCTCTACCACCTCTGCCGGTTACTAGGTCGTACAGAGGCCACCACGGGCACCACCTCGCCGGCATGAAACTCCCCGGCCGATCCTCTGCAATCTTGTTTAAGCTCTAGTTTCCGCGTTTTAGCTCCGTTTCAACTCGTTCAAGTTTCATTAGCTTCGTTTAAACTCGAACTACACGTTAGTACTCATATCTAACATGCCATGTGTTCCTGAATTTTATTTGTTATTAATTTGACTAAAGATAATTTAAATGTCTTTTCTAAATTAAAAGCAATTTCAGGTTTAAACTCGATTCAATTAGTTTTATAAATAAAAGTTAATTAAGTTATCTCTCAGTTTTTCATAAATGAATTGCAAGTGAGAGGATGTTTACTTCAACTATCTTTTCTAATTAAAAGCTACTTAGAGTTAAACTTCGAGTTTTCATAAAAAATTATCAATATTGATTAATATCAACATGTACTGTTTTTACTGTTTGGTGTACTGTTCTAATAGAATATTATTTGTTTGCATGTATTGGTATGCGTGTATGCTTGTATGGTGCTTCGTGTCCAGTCGGTGAGCCGTTAGCTTTGGAGTTCGAGCTCGGTGAGGACTTTCCGGAGCAGGACTCGCAGCAGCAGCAGCAGCACTTCGAGGAAGGCAAGTTATAGCACGGACAATCCTTGCTACCTATACACACATGTTTACATACACTTACTTTCATATGCATATGTCTAAGGATGTGTTTTTAAAGAATAATTAAATAAAGAATTTCTCATAATTTTAAAATTTTTCTTAACTTTATTTAATTTGTAGGGAATTTAGTACAAGGCAAACCATTTTTCTAAATTAAAAAAAAATATAAAGCAGTGTAGGTTTAATGGCGAGTGCTTTGCATTCATGCCGGTTGCATTTAGTGTTTTTATGTGTGTAAATTTTTCAAAAATGCGCTTAAAAGCCTCATAGGGATTTTCCAGATTTTTCTGGGATTTATTCCTATTTTCCTATAGCTAATTCCAATGTTTGGAAGGTGCTAAAACCTTTTTCATGAGCTCCAAATATTTTATTTGGGTTCCTCGTGTCCAATTATACCTCTAGAATTTTTCCTGGAATTTTTGGAATTTTTGGATTATTTTTCGTGGCTTAAATGATTTATCTGGAATTTTGGCCGAAGGCCGCCGCGGCCATTGACGCCGCTCTACCACCTCTGCCGGTTACTAGGTCGTACAGAGGCCACCACGGGCACCACCTCGCCGGCATGAAACTCCCCGGCCGATCCTCTGCAATCTTGTTTAAGCTCTAGTTTCCGCGTTTTAGCTCCGTTTCAACTCGTTCAAGTTTCATTAGCTTCGTTTAAACTCGAACTACACGTTAGTACTCATATCTAACATGCCATGTGTTCCTGAATTTTATTTGTTATTAATTTGACTAAAGATAATTTAAATGTCTTTTCTAAATTAAAAGCAATTTCAGGTTTAAACTCGATTCAATTAGTTTTATAAATAAAAGTTAATTAAGTTATCTCTCAGTTTTTCATAAATGAATCTTAATTTGATTAATGTTTACTTCAACTATCTTTTCTAATTAAAAGCTACTTAGAGTTAAACTTCGAGTTTTCATAAAAAATTATCAATATTGATTAATATCAACATGAATATGTTTTTAGTATAAGATTGACTAGTTCAACACGGAATATCTTATTATTCGATTAGTCGCTCTCACATACCTGTTCTACTAAAGTTAAATGTTAAGTTGTATAAATTCTACATAAAAATTTATAAATAAAATATGATTAGTTTATTCCCCGATTTTACAAATTCAAATAAATTTGAATTAATACCAACATAAGATGTTTCTCTGGAATATCTTTTACATTATTTATTCAATTAAAATTTATCAAGCATATAATCTTTTATTTTCTTTTATAATATAAATCTTCCGATAGTCGTATCTTTTCAACCCTAGTTCCGTTTTCAGCGATTCTTGCGCTCACGTGACCGTAGCCTCGAGCCTTATCCTTTAGCGCATTCTTTTAAAGCTTTTATTTTGATTGGTGTACTGTTCTTAGTTGTTTATTGTTTGCTTGCTTGTTTAGCTGCATGCTGTGCTCGATGGTTGCTGCGAGTAGAGGAGCATCGAGGGATTTCAAGCAGAAGAGTTTGAAGATCAAGATTTGAAGACTATGAGTAATTATAACGGATTTGAGGCAAGTTATAGCACGGACAATCCTTGCTACCTAAACACCACCTTTTACATTTATTTACTTTCATATGCATGTGTCTAAATTGGTGTCCCATTAAGGTTGTACCTAGCTTTGTATACCATGTTCCTTTGGTTACCCCGGGTTTATGCATATGGGTAGAATCTATGCTATGCGCAGCTACTGTCACCGTTATTTAATTGTTAATGATGACTCAACGGTTCACTTCAATGTGAATGATAAAACTTGCTTTTCAGCAACATGGTTTGGGGAACTGGGCATGTGCTGTGTGCTTTGCTCCAGTGTCTCCCCCTAAGGTCCGAATCTTAAAGCGGCAACCCAGGATCCTGTCGCCACCGCTACAACTATTATGGCTCTGGTCTTGGTCAAGTAACTTGTACGGCTCTGGCACTGGAAGGTCTGGGTTAACTCTAATGTCTTAGCATCAGGACAATGGACACTAGTGACACGCAGAAAGGGATGAAAATGGGTGCCACCAGCTCCACACTGGGGGATCCTATAGGCCGAGACTAATGAGGTGGATTATAAAGACCGTATAGGGCTATCACCACCTAACGGCTACCACACATTCGTTTAATCGGGGGCAAACCAAGGCCACTGAATAGTCTGGGTACCACACCCACACTAACCAACGACTACTTACTTCACTAGCAAAACCAAGCAACCTGTCAATACCCCTGGTGACAGTTCACCGGCAAATATTGAGCTATGTCGAAGGACCAACTAAGACAAAGACTTAAACAAGAACTAGAAGATAGGGAAGCACTCGTGAGAGTATGGTTTGATCCACCGAGGACGGGGGTACCGTCGGCTATGTCTTGTCAGGCACAATGCCATGTTGGGAGTCCCTGTGGTATGGGAACTCTGCACGTCACGCTCTTTTACTTGTTGGCATGCGTGCCCACGCTCTGGACGCCATTGACCCTCTTATCGCTGCGCCCTGAGAGTCAGTCAATCTCGGTGCCTTGGATCATGCTGCCTGTGTTGTACCATAGTGGCTATTGTTTTGTTAGGGTGTCTTGTGAAAAACCTCATAGCGTCCCTATGCAATCACACCTTGGAAGTGTTGATGTGCGTGATTGGGTGCAATGTTCTTTTGAACTTTTACGCGACTGGTCGGTAAAGGGCGAAACCTCTGCAGAGTGTAAAATCTATCATGATAGCCTTGCTCTGGGTCACGAGCGGCCTGGATCCTTTTTTCTTGGAAGATGATGTTTATTTATGTTTAATGTCACTTATACTTTATTAATTGGGTTGCAACTGGGTTTCATTCACT
>OAMR01000546.1:707053-731547 GCA_900205405.1 Echinochloa crus-galli | reverse complement strand
AACTAAAAGTGCTAATGCAGTTCAGCCGTGTCTAGCCTTTTTGAGCCTTCATATACCCGTGCTATACTTGCTAAGTAAGACATTTACTTACGCTTGCTATTATTCAGCAAAATCTCGGATGGGTAACAGATGGATCAGTGATACTTCTGAGCTGTGGTCAACCAGTCGGTGTCCCTGTGGACTTGTGGCTCTACCCGTCGAGAGAATTAGACTTCCGTTGTGTTTTATTTAGGTAAACTGTGATATAAACTATTTTATTCGAGCATATGTACTCTCATTTCCATATTTGTAAGCTGTATGTGTTCTGTGGACATCCTGGGCACACATATGGCAGCATTCGGGTTTTCGTGAAAATCCGGGTGTGACAGCCTATGTTCGATGCCCCTGGCTCATCCATCTCCATCAGAGCCGGTGCGTTGGATGGTGTCATTGAACTACCGGCATCATCACTGCTTGAACGATGGCTCAACCGGCTGGACCTTCGGAATAGCCACGACATGTTCCCTGCAAAAGTTTAGTTCACACAACGATACCCGAAGGACTGGAATTATGATGTTAGCACAATGAAGGCAAGTCAGTCGTTCGAGGGTTAATCATTCTTGCGGGGATTTGACACCTCCACAAAAAGGTTAGTCCTAATTATGGGTGTCGGAAACCTCCACAAACACGTTCAAGTTTCAGCAGCAAAATCGGAAGCAGGTATTTTTGTGTTTTTCTTAATGCAAGTGAATCAAACTTGAGCAAGAACAAAGAGAGAAAGCTCGAGAGCAACCTGTCAAACTTGAGCAAGAACAAAGAGAGAAGCTTGAGAGCAAGCTAGAGAAAGAACATGAGAGGGAGAGAGAGCTCCTGGGCAAATGTATGCAGCAAGGAGTGGTGCAAGAAGCAAGCAAGCACTTGGGCAACATTTATAGGCCGAGGGGAGGCAGGCCTGGTTTGGCCGAACCCCCTGGTTCGGCCGAACCAGGGCAGTACTGCTAGCACTCCATGTGAGTGCTGGTGCTCCCCCTTTGCTTCATGTGCACGCAAATTTTAGTGGCCAGCATTGATGTATGGTCATTTGTTTGGAAGTTGCATGTGCACGCAAATTTTAGTGGCCGGCATTGATGTATGGTCATTTGAGTGGAAGTTAGTGCAAAGATGCTCATTTTGACATGACCAAAGTGGACAAATTATTGGTGTCACTCCCATGCTGCCATGTTTGTGATACTTGGTGAGTGTGCAGCCATGTGGAGTGGGGTAAACATGTTTTGTGCTAGTTGGTGATGATGGTAAATAATTGGAGATGTTCTAGAAGGGGTAAAAGTAATAAAAATTACAAATTTTACCCACTTCAAACAAATTTCAGCATATGGTCCATTTATTTTTACCAAAATTTAAACCAAAGATGTTTTGCATGCACCAATTTTATTCTTGCTATTCTCTCATTTTATTTCATGCACAAGTGACTCAAAAATTTTGAAATAAAACATGCAAATGTAGTGAATTGAAATTTAAAATTGGAATGGGAAACATGAGATACATACCGGTTTTTCTCGCGGGGAGAGCTCGAGGTTTGAGTCCACGAGCGGGACTCCTCCGTTTCTTCAATGATTTTTGTCATCGTCCGATCCCGTAGTGGGTGGTTCAGACGATGCACTCTACTTCTTCCGCCACACCTTCTTGATTTTCTTCGGGGTAGGTGTCTGGCGGTGGAATCAGATCTTCTGGTGCATTCCATATAGGTTGATCCTCCTCTTGTTTCCGGAAGAGGCGGTCCATTTCATCCTCACTCTCAGATTCAGTGGATTGATCCCACTGCTCAGCACCGAGTATTTCCAGCTCTCCACTAAGGAGGGCTTTCAGGAAACACTCAGCGCTCCTTTGCTCCGGAGTGAACTCTCTTGTTCTTCTGAACTCCCGAGGTTGGAACATGAATGATATCGGCGTTCCACTGATATGGAACAAGATTTCTCTCGTATCTACATCAATTCTAGCCCGAGCAGTGTTTAAAAATGACCGGCCCAACGCAAGGGGAAACGAATGATCGTTCCCCGTGTCAAGGACCACGAAATCCGTAGGGACATAATATCCCCAAATTCGGACCGGGACATTTTAAATCACCCCCTCGGGGTAGCGGATCGACGAATCTGCAAGTTGCACCTGGGAATTTTTAGCATAAAGAACAGGGTAGCGTAACTTTTTGAATAATACCTTAGACATGATGTTGACGCTAGCTCCAAGATCGTAGAGAGCGTTTTCAATGCATCGATTCCAAATTAAGCACTGAATAACTCGCTCTCCAGGATATTCCTTCCTTTTCGGAGGGGTGTTGATGATGGCCTTCTTGGCAACTCTTGGCAGGTACAGCCCTCTGGGTGTATCTACTTGGATGTACGAGGCCTTCCCTGCATGATTAGCACGGAACGAACCACGAGACGGCTTACCCCGTCTTATGGTTACTGCTTTAACCGATTCAATGGAAGGTTCGGGTTGCCCCGGAATCTTCCCAGATTCAGAAACAGGAACAGCAGCAGCTAATTGAGCAACTTGTGTTTCTATCATTTTATTGAAGCTCAATTGACTTTTTATAGCAGAAGAGAAAGATTCTAGTTTTGCATCTATGCTTTCCAGGATTTTTTTAGTTGCAACAAACTTTTTTACTGATATTTTCATTGATTTTACCCTGGCCTATCACAAGATCTTTGATAGACGGCTGATTATTGAAAGTACTGGAATTGAAATTGTTACCTTGTGAAGATCTCTCAAAAGAGAGATTCTGGCATGAATTCCAGCCTTGATTGCCGTAGTTGTTCGGACGATACCCATTGTTGTTGGAGTTGTTGATGTAGTGGGCATCTTCTCGCGTTTCGGGGCAGTCATTCCCCGAATGGCCTGTGTTGCCACAGACCTCGCATGTCATGCGAGCATCCATGGCTTGCACCGTTTCTTGAACAGGGGCCTCCATCTTCTTCAGAAGGAGGTCCATCTTGGCAGCGAGGATGTCCAAAGCTTCAACTTGGTGGACTCCTCGGGTAAGTGGTTGGTCACGTTCAGTGCCCCAACCCTGATTTTCCACCATCTTCTCGATGAGGGCCTTAGCTCTGTTCTCCTCAAGAGAGAAAAATGCTCCTCCAGCAGCAGCATCCAAATACTCACGGGCTGAGCTCTTTAGCCCATGGTAAAAGGTTTGGATGATGAACCAATTCTGCATACCATGGTGAGGACAATCCTGGAGGCGTTCCCATGCCTCCGGGACTGTTTCATCTGTTTTCCCAACCGGAAAGAATTCACTGTTTCATCTTTTGCTTGCTGGAAGCTAGCAATTTTATTCCGGAGGGCGTTAGTTTTCCCTACCGGAAAGAATTTTAGCAAAAAGGCACTAGTGCACTTATCCCATGAATCTATAGCTTCATGACTAGCATAAAACCATTGCTTTGCCTTACCCAATAAGAAGAACGGGAATAAATGATTGCGAATAGCATCGGTACTTACACCGCGTATGGTGGAGGTGTTGCAGATCTCTAGGAAGTTGGAGATGAGCGTTAGCATCTTCGTGAGGCTTGCCGCAGAACGGACTAGCCTGCACCATGTTGATGAGGGCTGACTTGAGCTTGAAAGTCCCATCTCCGACAGGCGGAGTGGGACCGGTACGCACATTCTCGCTCGATGGAGCCGAGAATTCGCGTATCGTCTTGCTTGCCATCCTCGATGCTGAAGCCGTGTCGATGTAGGGAAAGACTGGGCTCGTCAAGCTGAGTTGCCTCTGAGGAGGTACAACACGGGGTCATGCTTTCCTCAAAACTAACTCAGGATTTTCTTGATAGTTTGACGGTAGTTGGAAACCAGTCATGCACTGCCTTGCTTCACAAAGACCAACAAACAGAGCAAAGGTAAACCCGCTTGAGTAGCGGTGCACACATCTCAGATAACTTGAGATAAATGTTTAAAAGTATTCTAGCCAATTGCTTCCCTGGCAACGACACCAGAAATGCTTGTTGGCACTTCTTACGATCCAATATCAGGATTGAGAATCCCGGTACTGGGGTAAGGAGTGTTTCAGTGGTTTTCCTTATGACTTAGTAAAATATATAAATATTCTGCAAGTGCACAGATTCACCGCTGCAGCACTTCACCTGGTAGTATCCCGAGGTATCGTAATTTATATTCTGCAAGAGTACTAGTAAACAGGTATTCAAGACTATCAAAGAAAGGTACACAACTAAACAAGACAGGGGATAACGATATTGGATAGGAGTGGATATACCGTGACACACAGCTCAAGGGAGACTCAGGTAAGAGAGAGAAGTTATAGATAGCTGGGAGGACAATGAGTAGAGATAGAGGATTCCTATGGACTTTATCTGTCTATGTCACTCAGGCTTAGAGATACAACGACTAAAGAGCGCACTGGAAGGTCTAGGTTAACTCTAATGTCTTAGCATCGGGACAATGGACACCAGTGACACGCAGAAAGGGATGAGAAGGGGTGCCATCAGCTCCACACTGGGGGATCCTACAGGCCGAGACTAACGAGGTGGATTACAAAGACCGTATAGGGCTGTCACCACCTAACGGCTACCACACGTTCGTTGAATCGGGGGCAAACCAAGGCCACTGACTAGTCTGGGTACCACACCCACACTAACCAATGACTACTTACTTCACTAGCAAAAGCAAGCAACCCGTCAATACCCCCGGTGACAGTTCACCGGCAAATATTGAGCTAAGTCGAAGAACCAGCTAAGACAAAGACTTAAACAAGAACTAGAAGCACCAGAACTAGAACCGACTATAGTCTAAACACGATGTAGATGCAACTAGAATAAAGTAGAAGCAAGCTATAAATGACAAAGGCAAGATGATAAAGATAATTATATTGATAACTCAAGTCTTGCAAAAGGAAAAGGAAAAGATACAAGAGCTTATACTAGAGCTTCTGAATACGACTCCGGAACCTCCGAGACAA
The DNA here is from genome assembly GCA_900205405.1 of Echinochloa crus-galli. NCBI lineage: Eukaryota > Viridiplantae > Streptophyta > Magnoliopsida > Poales > Poaceae > Echinochloa > Echinochloa crus-galli. Next base: position 726,599 of record OAMR01000546.1, on the reverse strand, counting down.
AGCTCGACTCGACTCTAACTCCCAACTAAACTGTCCTAACTCTACTAGAGAGAAGTGGAAATGAGAGCTCCTTGTCTTGGTGTGTGTTGAAATGAGCCGTGGACACCTCCATTTATAGCACCAAAGGGCGATTGAGTGGAGTAACTGCCACAGGACATTGTGGCGGTGACCGGCCAGTTCGGCCGAACTGGATTCAACCGTCTTAACCTTCTATGGCCTTGATGCATCCCTGGAGGCGGTTTTGGGTGCTGGGGGCGGTTCGGCCGAAGCCCTACAGTTCGGCCGAACTGGGCTTCTGGCCCAGGGCCGCCCCCATGCACCGCCTCTGCATCCTGGGCCTCCTGGCTAGCTTGCCCTGGTGTTCTTCGGTGAATTTGGCCCATGGAATGATGTGGCGGGAGTCCACGTGGCTTGCACTGTCATCGCATCATCATCGCTGACGTGGATGACACCTCGTGTGCTTGCATGATGGTTAAGGGTGGTGGTTCGGTCGGAAACCGGAAGGTTTCGGCCGAACCGGAGTTTTACCCCCATTAACGGGCTTTTTCTGACTCGGTCCCTGCAAATGAGACATTCAGCAAAACTCTTGGAACTTTATTAGAAGTAAAACCTAAATGCATGAAATGTTACATAAAACCTCTTTTATTCCCGAGAGTTGGTGGTCGGATTCATACCGTAACGACCGCCAACACTATCCATCTGCATTATTAACCAAAATTCAAATATTTCATACCTAACTAACAAAAATTCAACTCTGCATGACTTATCATAAAATGACAAAAATAATAACTAATGTTTAATAAATAACATTATCCTCAAATAAGAGCATTGCTTAGTAGAAAAATAACTAACTAAAATACTAAAAAAATTCATTTATTGTTACCCAATAACAAACATTTCTATAATTCATTTCTATATTTATATATATTAAACATTTTTATAATTACAATTAATATATTCATTTTTTAAAAACAATTATATCTTGAAGTTAGCTAATAACCAACAACTCTATAATATAATACAAATTCAATATATATATTTTTCCATTATAAAAAATCATGCTCCCGAACATTTTAACTAATCACAATGCAAACTAACATACCAACATTTCACGAAGTCATACATAACAACATTCTACACACCATGAACAAGTATAAAAAAAAGCACACCATGAACATACAAGCTCTGTCTCTCCAATCTCACCAATCTTCCATTATAAAAAGATCATGCTCACCAATCTCACTATTCACAATGCAAATAACTAACATACCAACATTAAACTAAATCATACATAACAAAATAACCAAGCTCTAAAGCACACACCATGAACACAATCTCTCTCTCCATTTTTAGTTCACAAATTTCTCTATTTCTAAAGCATACAAAGAGTACAATCTAATAAAAAAACATAAGAGAACGGAAGTATGTACCTTGTTGTGCTCTTTAGATGAGTGCAATCTTCACAAATTTTGAAAAACAAATTGGCAGCACCTCCCCTCTTCCCGAGCAGAACATGAACACACAGCTTGAAGTGTTCAAGCTGGCTCGAGCGTGAGGAGGAAGAAGCTGCTATATAAGAGCTAATTAGCAGCAGTTGGTGGCTGCAACCGGTGTTGTTGATTTCAAAATACATCAGCACCGGTTGCAGCCACCAACTAGTGCTGATTGTGTACCCATTAGCACCGGGTGCAGGCAGCAACCGGTGCTAATGTGCCTCGGCAACATTAGCAAATGTTTTTGGCTCCACCCGGTGCTAATGGGGGTGCTTTAGAACCGGGTCTTGGCAAAACCCGGTGCTAATGAACGCCCACCTGCCCCGACTACGCGCTGCTAGGCTCCTAGCCGTTGGAACCGGTGCTAATGCACCCTTTACCACTGGGTCATTACGGTGCCGCGGCATTAGAGTAGGGTGGATGATGGTTTCTCTAGTAGTGAGTGCTTCGATCTCCGCTTCGGACTCCAACCCGGTGACACGCGGCGATGGAATTGATTCCGTCAAACCAGTTTTGAACTTAGGTTGACAACACGATCAGATGCCAATTTAGCTGGAACTTGCCATAATCCAGAAATATGGTGGGTTTGGGTGGGTTCTCAGATTGGATCTAATCCGACGATGGTATCGTCGGGTGGTGGTACTCGGCGTTGAGGAAACAGGTCAGCGAACCGTTCCTTGATGCTGAGCTACTCGACCTACTGTAGGAGCGGGACAGCGACCTCGAAGGAAGCCCTCGGGCTTGTTGATGCAGATTCTATTGACGCCGAGTTGATGTTGACAGAGCTGGAACTGTTGGAGTCAATGTGGCAGTCGGTGAAGAAGTTGACCCCTTGCAGATGCTTGGGGCTGTTCTCCACGCTCACCAGGAAGATGACACGAGATTGATCTGTCATCAAGCTAACTATGAAAAACTCGACAATCACCCCTACCTGGCGCGCCAACTGTCGGATCTAAGACCCGACAATCCACTAGGGAATACCTGAGTGGTAGATTTGTAAGAGGGGAATCGCCGAGTTGAGTAGCTTGAATGTGACATAGGAAACAAGGTTTAGACAGGTTCGGGCTACCTGGAGGTATAATGGCTACGCCCTGTGTCGGGCGGTGTTTGTATTGCTCGTGTTTGGCAAAGCTTGAGGAAGCTAAGACAAGATTTGTGGTTACAATGGACAGTCTCTGGTGGTTACAATTGATGGTCTCTGGTCGTCTTGTCGTGTACCCTGGGGGTCAACCTAGGCCGCCTTATATATGCCGACCATATAGGCTTTACAAATTGGCTAAGATCTAAACCTACCAAATTACGTCATTATCAATCTTGTCCACCAAGTCGGCGGTTCCTTGTGGGCCAACTCAGGGTCAGCCCATAACCCTGTCGGTGATGAGTCTAATAGTACCCATATCCCACCTTGAAAAATATAGTTTTTGCTTGGCCAATAATATTTTTGACTTGCTTCTGCAGGAGGAACAGATCCAACTATTTCCTAATTACGTGATACTGTCACCTGAGGAGCAAAAATAGAAAAGAGAAAAATATTGCAAATGACAACAATTCTGTATCTTATAGTACCAATATCTATTTCCTAAAGTTTTCAGGCAGCAGATCTGATCGGCTATTGAATTAGGAAGACTCAAATATGAGGATAACAAAAGGCCGAGGAAGATCCCTGCTATTAGAGCATTTTTTTGCGACAATCTTGGTATTTGAACTCTGAAGTAGACTACTGTCCTATTTACTGCATGAACCTAAAATGCTCAAAATGTAGTGAAGGTGATTTTTGTTCGAAACAAATAAGATTTCGAACAGTAACTAATAAACTGAAAAAGATATCTGTGTGGCTTGATTTTCAAACCACTTACTGTTCTCTAAAAGCAACCTTTTTGCTGCAACTCAGATTGCTTGTTTAATGCGTTCAGAAACTTCCTTGCCTCCTTTTATTAGCACATTCTACTGCTCCGAGCAAAATTGGCAATGACTTATGATGCTTTCATCAACATATTTGTCAAGAGATGCTTTTATGATATCTACAACATCCTGCCACATGACACGTGATGCTTTCTATAGTTGTGGGCTGTGAATGAGAAAACATGTCTGAAACTTCAGTTATATTAATGACACGCAGCTCTTCTATCATCCCTCGAACTAAAATTAAAACTGAAACTAAATTAGAAACTAGAACTGAATTTGAAACTGAATCGATACTAAACTCTATTGTTTCAGTCATTTATTTATACATCTCTACAATTCATTTGTTCCCCATCCTACTAACAACTAACCTGAGCATTAATACCTAAATTTTCAATTCCTATAATATTAAAAAATTATACTATTCGTTCAGTAATTTTACTTGTATTTCTGTGGCGCCTTTGTCCACTTCCTACTCACAATTTGCTCTTTTGCATATATCAAAAATCAGTGTTAGCACCACACCGATGGATCAAAATGTTCATTGCGCAGTCCAATCCAACCATATTCAAATTTAGCTATGTGGATCAACAAGAAATCGAGAATTGTTCAGTGGACCAGCACCTTTATTGGAGAATCTGCCTTCTGTTTTTTTTTTGAGAAATTTGGATTATAACCACTGCAATCGGTTGGCTTCGCAAATTTACCACCGTCAACTTTGGCTTCACAAAATTGCCATCTACTTCATTGACACCTCGACTACCCTGCCATTTTACCTCTTTTATTGATTTTCTTTTAAGTTTTCCATTAACCAGCAACCGGTGTAGCATAAGACTAAACTGCCCCTATGATTGAAATATTGGATCAGATAGATGGTGGTTAAGACTAACCAGCAACCCTCCCTGGCGCTGTAACTATCATTTTCAAGAAGATTTTCTCCATACTACATATCACTGATGGTGGTACGGGATACCATAAAAGCGAATAGTGGTTGGTCTTGATAGAGTTCTGGTTTCTAGGTATGGTGGTTTGAGCCGAACCGTGGCACATTCTAAGACTGCATTTGACTTTGATCCCGTTTGACGAACATTCCTAGGGTTGTCTTTTTGGCCAATTAACACTGTAGTTATCAACCGACTCACTGGTATATCCTACTACCAAAATTGGGTTGCGAACAGTGGTGAATGTGGACCTTGGGCCTAGTGTGGTCCAATATGTGTGCTGTGCGGCAAGAAATAAAGGCCTTAGAGTGCTGCTGCCTATGCTGACTTGGCCGGCGGCAGGATATCACGGCCCACCCGGCCCATCCTCAAGATCAGCCGCTTGTTGGGAATTGGCAGTAATAATCATTATTACTACTAGCAGGAACGCTCGCACGTGTCGCATGTTTAATAGAAAATAAAATTGTATAACATATAGCAACAATATCAGGAGGAATAGCCCCTCGATGGAGTCGATGATGCAGTGCTGACGAAGACGTGCATCGACGATGACCAAGGGAAGGCGGCGGCGGCGGCGACGCGGCGGCACAATCATCGTTGAGGGTTGTTTTTGCCGGTCCGCATCAGCGTCTTATATTCTAGTTACACATTCAGAATTAGACTAATTAGACTTCAATAGATCTCTGCACAATTGTTGACGCAAAGATGTGCCAACACACTCGAGAACGCACGAATGCGCAGCACAGCCGTCGCAACGGCCAACACCCCGACCTCCCCGGGGCAAACCGGTCAGACCGGTTCCTGAAACCGGTCAGACCGCTTTCAGGCAGGAACTCGTGAAGACCTGGAAACTCGAGCTCGGGAGGGACCCCGTCGGAGCTCAAGCAAACTAGGGTTGCTCTAGGGTCGGCAGGCCACCTAGAACGCCCTTGAATGCCGTAGAGACGAACAAAGAACAGAATATGGAGGTTGGAAAAGATTAGGATTTGAGAGATAAAAAGTAAAGGATAAACGTGTTTGATTCGATTGGAATACATCTCAATCGGCCTTAGCCTTTATATTTATAGGCCGGGGAAGTCTTACCCCTTTCGAATAGGTTACAATATGGGATTAAACTCGGAATCCTAATCCTACTCGAATTACAGAACCAAACCGGTCTGACCGGTTTGGCCGGGCCAGAGCCAATTTTGACTGTCAACACATGCCCCCCTGCGTTTTTAGTGAACTTGAGAACTAAAAAGTAGTAATTACAATTCAGGAGCTAAAATTTATGCTAAGGGCGATATCAACAATATATCGGCCATTGGTCTTTATGCGTCTTGCCAAACACTTGGATAGAATTTCTTCAAATATCTTCCGTTGATAGCTTTAGGCAAATGATCTCCCTTCAGCGTCTCTAGCATGTAAGAATTCCAAAAATGACTTTGACAACTCTATAGGGTCCTTCCCAACTTGGTGACCATTTACACAAACTTGTTTCTTTTCGTCCCAATAGGCAAGATTGTCTTCCAAACAAGCTCACCAAATTGATCTCATGGGAAAATGTGTGCTCCCAATCTAAAGCCTCTAAATTATAAGCAAATAGGAAACATCTAATTTTTTTGTGAGGGTACATAAAAGGTAATAATTTCTTGTGATAAAGGACAATGGCAATATATTAGATGTTTCCTATTTGCTTATAATTTAGAGGCTTTAGATTGGGAGCACACATTTTCCCATGAGATCAATTAGTTACAGTTTGTTAATGAAAAAAAGAGTATGCATAAATTAAACCTTTCAAACTTACCGGAGACAACATTAATTTCCATGTTGTCACGTTCTGGAGAAGGCTCAAAATCAACTAACTCTTCATCTTCAACCACTGGAGGAATTGGCGGAATAGCATCAATGGTTGAAGTAGTTCCGGCCCCTGCCTCTGTTGACAAACCGGTCTGACCGGTATAAAAGTATACCTTGTTTCTGCGTCAATGAGCCGTCGGCTTACATAAGCAATCACATACTCCTTATCGCCGATTTCTTGAGTCAAAACAGCTCCAATAGTTCTATCTTCAGCCGCCACATAAAGTCTGAATGGAACTCCTCGCTTAGGCGCCCTAAGCACCGGTGGTGAAGACAAGTACTCTTTGATTTTATCAAAAGCTTCTTGCTGTTTTGCCCCCCAAGTAAAATCGGCTTCATTCTTTAGCCGAAGTAAAGGAGTAAAAGCATCAACCTTTCCAGACAAGTTAATTATAAATCTTCTCAAGAAATTTACCTTGCCTAGAAACTTTTGCAAGTCCTTCTTGCAAGTAGGAGCTTCGACTTTCTTCATAGCTTCAATTCTCTTGGGATCAACTTCTATGCCGTTCTCATGAATAACAAACCCAAGAAACTTCCCAGCCGAAACACCAAAAGCACATTTGAGTGGATTCATCTTCAATCCATACCGTCGCATCCTTTCAAGAGCAAGTCTCAAATCGGCTAAATGAGAATCCAAGCCATCCGATTTAACTACAATATCATCAATATATACTTCCACAATAACACCAAGTAAATCATGAAAGATTAAATTCATAGCTCTTTGATAAGTTGCACCGGCATTCTTTAATCCAAAGGTCATAACCACCCACTCAAATAAACCAATAAATCCCGGACATTGAAAGGCCGTTTTGTGCATATCCTCTTCGGCCATGAAGATTTGATTATATCCGGCATTACCATCAAGAAAACTAACAACACGATGTCCAGAAGCTTCATTGATTAAGACATCGGCTATAGGCATAGGATATGAATCTTTTGGAGTGGCTTTATTAAGATCTCTAAAATCAATGCAAACTCTAAGTTTTCCCGAATCTTTCTTTTCAACGGGAACAATATTAGAAATCCACTCCGCATAACGACAAGTCCGAATAAAACCCGCATCTAGCAAACGATTAACTTCTTCTTTTATTCGGTCATAAATAGCGGGATTAAAACGTCTAGCCGATTGTTTAAAAGGTCTAAAACCGGCTTTTATTGGTAAACGATGCTCAACTAAGTCACGACTTAAACCAGGCATCTCACGGTACTCCCAAGCAAAACAATCGACATACTCTTTCAACAAATTTATTAATTCGGCTTTAAACGTAGCCGATAAACTCTGGGTTGCCATGGCTTAATAATAGGATGCATCAATGCAGCAGGAACAAGTTGTAAATTTCCAAACTTCTGACATTCTTCACATCCTTTGTAATATTTGAAACAATCTGCCATCATAGTAGGCCAATAGAAACTGGCTCGTCTAAGTAACCACTTCATCTTTGGAGCCGATTGATGTGTACCACAAATACCTTCATGGATCTCACCCATGGCAACTTTGGCCTGATCCGAATTAAGACATTTCAACAGCAAATCTTCTGCGTTTCGACGATAGAGTTCATCGTCAAGCAAAACGTATTTAAAACTAAGTCACGACTTAAACCAGGCATCTCACGGTACTCCCAAGCAAAACAATCGACATACTCTTTCAACAAATTTATTAATTCGGCTTTAAACGTAGCCGATAAATTCTTGTTTATAAAAGTAGGCCTAGGAATAGTACCATCACCAATATCTATTTTTTCTAAAGGATCGGCTGATGTAAAACCCTGACCCAATTTGTCCATATCACCAAGATCTTCAATAGCTTCGAACATGCCGGCCGAATGAGCTCGATGATGATCAATTCGGTCTTGAAGCCACTGTCCAGACGCAAACCGGTCTGACCGGTTCCCAGAAGCGGTCTGACCGGTTTGGCTTGATCGGCGTTGTTCAGGTCTAAACCGGTCTGACCGGTTTCCAGAAGCGGTCTGACCGGTTTGTCTCTGTTGATTCTTCTGCTCCATTAATTACAATAAGTAATTCAACCGATTTTCCATCGGCTTTAATGTAGCAGGAACAAAACCATCTTTGGTGCAACTGATCAGCTCATAGTCGGTCAAATCCATGCCCGACAAACATTTGACCTTCTCATTTGCACTAAGAGAATCGGAATCGGCCATTGCAACGAAGGAAGAAGTATCACCATGTACAACTTCAACTTCATCGCCGATCCACTGAATAAGATATTGATGCAAGGTAGATGGAATACATTTATTTGCATGAATCCAATCTCGACCAAGGATTAAACTGAAGTTACCTTGCACCTCGGAGACGAAGAAAGCTGTAGCAATAGTCTTGCTCCCGACGGTCAACTCCATAGAAGCCACCCCCTTGGCACCAATGGGATCAGCTCCACCAACTCCACTGACCGTCATGTTTGTCTTGATCAATTCTTCGTCTTTTCCTCCAATCTTCTTGTAGAGAGAGTATGGCATAAGATTTACAATAGCTCCACCATCAACCAACATACGAGAAATTGGCTTCCCGTTGATGTGCCCTCTCATATGTGACCGGTTCGTCCAGAACCAGAACCTCGGCTTTGGTTCGCATCGGTTTTTGGAGATAGAAATATTTCTTTGCAACCACATAACCAGATGCTTTCTGAGCCAGAGTATTTGCCTTGTCATTTTCTTCTCTTGGAATATGTTTGATAGTAAATTCATCAAAAGAAGCAATGATACCGAGACATCTATCAAGATATGCATTTAATGGACCATTATAACATTGGCATACCTTTGATACTTGATGTACTACCAGGAGCGAATCACCAAAAGCTTCAACATGTTTTACTCCCATATCTTGCAAAAATTCCAATCCAAATAGAAGAGCTTCATATTCAACTTGATTATTGGTTCGCTTTTCTTCCAATCGGTTTGAGAACTTAAAAACGGCACCACTCGGAGATATAAGAACAGCACCAATTCCATCAAAATATAACTTCCATGGAGTACAAGTTAGCGGGATTAAAACGTCTAGCCGATTGTTTAAAAGGTCTAAAACTGGCTTTTATTGGTAAACGATGCTCAACTAAGTCACGACTTAAACCAGGCATCTCACGGTACTCCCAAGCAAAACAATCGACATACTCTTTCAACAAATTTATTAATTCGGCTTTAAACTCAGCCGATAAATTTTTGTTTACAAAAGTAGGTCTAGGAATAGTACCATCACCAATATCTATTTTTTCTAAAGGATCAGCTGATGTAAACCCCTGACCCAATTTGTCTATATCACCAAGATCTTCAATAGCTTCAAACATATCGGCCGAATGTGCTCGATGATGATCAATTCGGTCTTGAAGCCACTGTCCAGACTTAAACCGGTCTGACCGGTTTCCATAAGCGGTCTGACCGGTCTTCCTCGGCTGGCACTGTTCAGATCCAAACCTATCTGACCAGTTCCTGGAAGCGGTCTGACCGATTTTGCTCGACTAATTCATCTGCTCCATTAATTACAGCAAGTAATTCAACCGATTTTTCATCGGCTTTAATGTAGCAGGAACAAAACCATCCTTAGTGCAACTGATCAGTTCATAGTCGGTCAAATCCATGCCCGACAGACATTTGACCTTCTCATTTGCACTAAGAGAATCGGAATCAGCCATTGCAACAATGGAAGAAGTGTCACCATGGACAACTTCAACTTCATCGCCGATCCACTGAATAAGATATTGATGCAAGGTAGATGGAATACATTTATTTGCATGAATCCAATCTCGACCAAGGATTAAACTGAAGTTACCTTGCACCTCGGAGACTAAGAAAGCCGTAGCAATAGTCTTGCTTCCGACGGTCAACTCCATAGAAGCCAACCCCTTGGCACCAATGGGAACACCTCCACCAACTCCACTCGAGATACCAAAAACTTCAACATGCTTTATTCTCATGTCTTGCAAAAATTCTAAACCGAATAGAAGAGCTTCATATTCAACTTGATTATTGGTTCGCTTTTCTTCCAATTGGTTTGAAAACTCAAAAACGGCGCCACTTGGAGAAATCAAAACAGCACCAATCCCTTGCCCATCATTGCAAACCGATCCATCAAAGTATAGAGGGTTGCTCTAGGGTCGGCAGGCCACCTAGAACGTCCTTGAACGCCGTAGAGACGAGCAAAGAACAGAATATGGGGGTTGGAAAAGATTAGGGTTTGAGAGATACACAAAAGTAAAGATAAAAATGTTTGATTCGATTGGGAATACCTCAATCGAGAAAAGGAATTATGCCATTTACAATATGCACGATGGGGGGAGAAGATGACAGGTGGGGCCGAGCTGTCGGTGGGGGAGAGAGGGGAGAGCGCGGGTGCTAGCCGGGCCGGGAGAGAGGGGCGCGGGAAGTGGGCCGCGGCTGTCGGGCCGGCTCGGAGAGGAGGGCTGGCCGCGAGGAAAGAGATGGAAAGAAAAGGCTGGGCCGCGGAGAAAAGGAGAAGGGGGGGAAAGTAGATGGGCCGCGGGGAAAGAATGGACTTGGCTGAGCGGGCCGAAAGCGACTGCGCGCGGGAGGAGCTGGGCCGGCTCGGCTTTTGGGCCGCGCGGGAAAAAGAAAGAGAGGAGGGGTGAAGTCGGGCCGGGGAGAAGAGTTGGAGGTGCAAAGGTGGACTGGGCCGAGTGTTGTGAGGGAGAGCGTTGGGCCGGACCGGAGAAAGAGAAGAGGGGGCAAAAGCGAACCCGAGAAAGAGTTCAGGGAGTGGAATTGAACTATGGGCCTAATAACTTTTTTAGAACTCGAAACAAAGTGATTCAAATTTGAATTTAAATAAATTTAAATTCTCGTTTGAGCCACAAGCAATACAAAAATAAATGCAGCAGCATGAATGCAACAATAAATGTTTCTATCACTTATGTTTGATTTTAAATTTTAGAAAATTATTATTTAGCCTTTATAAAATAGGTGAGAGCATTAAATAATTAATTAAATGCCCAAAAATTTTTAAATTTGAGTATTTTGGGTGTTACAAACCTACCCCCCTTAGGGTGAATCTCGTCCTCGAGATTCGGATGTGGATGTGAAGAGTTGTGGATAAGCGGCCTTGAGGTCTTCCTCTCTTTCCCAGGTCGCTTCATCCTCTGAACATCGGCTCCATTGAACCTTGCACATCCGGATGACCCTGTTTCTTGTCACCCTCTCAGACTCCTCTAGAATCTTGACTGGATGCTCCTCATAGGTGAGATCCCCTTGCACACTCAGCCCTTCTATCGGGATCACCTTCTCAGACTCTTCAGGTACCCGCAAACATTTCTTCAGCTGAGACACATGGAACACATCGTGTACTCCGGCCAGTTTCTCAGGTAACTCTAGCCGGTATGCCACTTCGCCCATCCGTTCCAATATCTTGAAGGGTCCAATGAAACGAGGTGCCAGCTTGCCCTTGACATTGAACCTCTTCACACCTCTCATCGGTGACACCTTGAGATACACAAAGTCATCAACCTTGAAGTTGAGATCCCTCCGTCTGACATCGGCATAACTTTTCTGTCGGGACTGGGCCACCTTCAGATTCTCTCTGATCACCTGCACCTGCCGCTCTGCATCTCTGAGTATCTCCGGACCAAAGACCTGACTCTCTCCAGTCTGATTCCAGAACAATGGGGTCCGGCACTTCCTGCCATACAATGCCTCGAACGGTGCCATCTGCAAACTCTTCTGATAGCTGTTGTTGTACGAGAATTCTGCATACGGCAAACTCTTGTCCCAGCTGGTCCCATACTGCAGTGCACATGCCCTCAACATATCCTCTAGTATCTGGTTGGTCCGCTCTGTCTGACCATCTGTCTGCGGGTGATAAGCTGAGCTGAAGTGCAGCTTCGTGTCCATGGACTCATGTAACTTCCGCCAGAAGTGTGAGGTGAACTGAGTACCACGATCTGACACAATCTTCTTCGGCACCCCGTGTAAGCACACAATCCGCTCCATGTACAACTCTGCTAGTCTGGCGCCTGTGTAGGTGGTCTTCACTGGCAGAAAGTGGGCCACCTTGGTCAGACGATCAACAATCACCCAAATGGAGTCGAATCCTCTCTGAGTGCGGGGTAGACCAGTGATGAAGTCCATGCCAACTTCTTCCCATTTCCACTCCGGAATCTTCAACGGCTGAAGCAATCTGGCTGGCCTCTGATGTTCTGCCTTGACTCGCTGACATGTGTCGCACAATGCCACGTGAGTCGCCACATCACGCTTCAGTCCATACCACCAGAATCTCTCCTTGATGTCCTGGTACTGTCTCTTATACACATCTTGTCGTCAAACCGGTCTGACCGGTTCCAGAAACCGGTCTGACCGCTTCTGCAGCGCTGAGCTGTTCTGAACCGGTCTGACCGGTTTCAGAAACCGGTCTGACCGCTTCTGCAGCGCTGAGCTGTTCTGAACCGGTCTGACCGGTTTCAGAAACCGGTCTGACCGCTTCTGCAGCGCTGAGCTGTTCTGAACCGGTCTGACCGGTTTCAGAAACCGGTCTGACCGCTTCTGCAGCGCTGAGCTGTTCTGAACCGGTCTGACCGGTTTCAGAAACCGGTCTGACCGCTTCTGCAGCGCTGAGCTGTTCTGAACCGGTCTGACCGGTTTCAGAAACCGGTCTGACCGCTTCTGTAGCGGTGGGCTGATCCAAACCGGTCTGACCGGACTCAGAAACCGGTCTGACCAGTTGTGCTGCTGATTGCACAACAAGCTTAGCTTGCCAGATCTTGATCTGAGGGATCATAGGCCTATAATTGTTGAAGTATTCATCCCTCAGCTTCTCAGCTTCCTGTTCCCTTTTTTCTTTGTTCCGCAGGCGTTGTAACTTCCGCTTCTGCGTATGAGTCAATCCAGAAGGACACCACCTTGGTTGGAAGACCTTCTTTACACCCTTGCTACTGCTAGTCTCATGATCATTAGCCATGACCAGCTTTTTGATTGGAACAGGAGCCGAATCTCCAATGACTATCGACTTTCTACCCAAATCTTGCATAGCCACTGTGAAGTGCTCCTCGGCGATCAGGTACCGCTTCACTGGTTTTGGCTTGCACGTCCTCCTTTTTCTCCTTGATACGGTATTCTTGCTTAGGAGGAGCTTGGAACCTCTGCTCAGACCGAAACCGGTCTGACCGGTTTATAAAACCGGTCTGACCGCTTTTGGGAGCAACCGACGGACCTGGTTGGTATGAGCCCAATCGGTCATGTACCGAAGTCCCAGTAACATCACCACGGCGCTTATAAGCTGTAGAATTGATCCAACACTGCGGTGACCTCTGTCTCTTTTTTGTTGGCCGATCAACTTGAACGGACTTTGTATACTTGTTCATGAGCTGAGAGAAAGTAGGTCCTTGCTTCAGAACCCTTCCTTGAATCTTTGGCTCATTAAACTTCCAAGTACCCACTTCCGGGCGCTTGGGCTCGAAAGTCCTTGGACGGTCTGGAGACAAACCGGTCTGACCGGTTTCACCTGACTAGCGAACCGGTTTCGCCTGACTAGCGAACCGATTCTCTTCCAAGGAACTTCCTTGCCCCCCGGGCCTTGATGTGTTAATTGTAATCTTCAGAGACTCTTCACCATCAAGAGTTCTCCCAATCATCACTGTTCTGACCGGAACTTTGTCATTAACTTTTTCCGGCCTTGGGTCTCCAATCACCACGTTCTTTCCCTTAGCTCCATCGGCTTGTGACGGCCGAATCAACACCTTAGTATTCAAATCCAAGGTATGAACAGGGAAAGGAGCCTTATCAACTTGCATTTCAGCTAGCACTAATCGACCTTCATTAAGGGCCGATTGTACCTGTCGTCGAAAAACATTGCAATCGTTGGTCGCATGAGAAAAAGAATTATGCCACTTACAATACGCACGATTTTTCAATTGATCGGCTAGTGGAATTGCATGAGAAAGTTTAATAAAGCCATTCTTAAGCAATTCATCAAAAACACGATCACATTTGGCTGCATCAAAAGTAAACTTAATTTCCTCTTGCCGATTTTTCTGAATCGGCTTCAACGAGGGACAAGAACCAGGTTTACTCTTTGATGACCAAACAAATTCAGCAGCATAAATTTCTTTATCATCGTCCGAACTATCAAAATCATTATCAACAATATGCACATTCGAACGATGAGATTTAGCAGATTCTTTTGAATTTTTAAACTTAAGCTCTAGACTCATAGCCTTCATTTGCAAGTGATTAATAGTAAGGAAATCAGAACCCTCTAGCTTTTCCTTGAAATGAGACCGTAAGCCCGCAAAAGCTAAATCTGCTAAATCTTTTTCAGAAACAGTTATGTTAAAACATCGGTTCTTAACATCTTTAAATCTTTTAAAATAATCGAGAACCGATTCTTCTCGGCTTTGCTTAACCGATGTTAAATCAGACAATTTAGCCTCGTTTTCTCCGCTAAAGAAATGATCATGAAATTTGCGCTCCAATTGAGTCCAATTTTGAATAGAATTAGGAGCAAGCGAAGAAAACCATGAAAAAGCAGTTCCAGTTAAAGATAATGAGAACAACCGTACACGCAATGGTTCATAAAATGATGCTTCTCCTAATTGCAAGATATATTGACTAATATGTTCCCAAGGAGTTCTATTATCTTCGCCACTGAATTTAATAAAATCAGGAACACGCCAACCATTAGGATAAACAACTAAATCAAATTCAAGGAACTCAGCGCCCTCTGGATGCAAAAAGATGGGGAGGGTGAATAGAGCATCTCCGTGTCGGCGCCAAGTCGACCTGCAGCCCCGCGAGCTAGGTCCCGTAATCACCTTCCCTCGCTGCATCGTGTTTCCACGCCATGGCTAACACGGACGGAAGCCCAGGCGGCGCGTATATATGCAGAATTTCACCGACCTCCACCTTGTTTGTATCTCTGTTTGGTACGACAATTCAAGATTGGGATTTGGGAGAGAAAACAACGCGGCTGCTGCATAAAAATTATTTTTTCAAATATAAAGAGTAATTTTGTAAAATTATGACGTACCGCAGAATCAATCTTTGCTTTATAATTAGGTAATTAGGTAGAGACTTGAACGACCCATCCGCCACCTTGTTATCACGCGACCAGCGCGATGTCGGGCTGGCCCAGCAGAACTCCCCCGGGCCTGTTTTAAATAGCTGCCGGCCTGCACACCGCACGTGTGTTCCGGTAGTACGAAGCAAAAACGGATTCCACCCCCTCCCAGAAATTGTCCTTCCGCTCATCAGCGGTTCCACCAGCGCGCCCAGGAGAGTGGGGAAGACTGCAGAGGAGGGCGAGGGCCGAGGGGGTGTCATGCGGGCATGGAGAAGGGGGAAGCTCGTGTTGCAGCAGTACGGGAGAAACATGGTGTGAATCTAGACAGCCGTAGCATGCTCGGAGGCGTTGTGTTGGGGATAACCATGTTGAGGTTGAGACTTGGTAGTGGAGGCATTGACGTTATAGAAGTGTATGGCAGAAGCATCTGCGGAGCAAGCAAGATCTGGGTGGGTAGGAGTCCTACATTCCAAGAATAAACAATTATTTCATTTTATCTATAGTTGTGCTGGTGTTAACTTACATATAATAGTACTTTTAAGTTAATGCCATACTCGAAATTCCAGTAAACATATAAGTAGTTGTTTAAAGGGATAAGCCTGCCCCCGCGTCGCTCCTTGGGGGCGACACGGGCGGCGACCTGACCCGGCGCCACAGCGCCACCCCCCACCCTTCCTCCCTCCCTGCCGCCGCTGGAGTCTGAGGCCGGAAGTCCGGCTGGGGGCAAGGAAGGCGGCGGCCGGGATCTTGTCTCTTCTTCCGTCTTCCCCTTCTCCCTCGCGACGGTGGCCACAGAGGAGAGGGCGGCGGTGGCGGCCGCCGGCCATGGCTGCGGTGGAGCGCTAGTGCTGGCCGGATCCGGCCCGGCCACACGCGGATCCGGTGCCGTGGTTCTGGACGTGGCTCCGCAGCATCTCGTCCTCCTCCGGCGACCACGGCCCCCGCTTCACGCTCGTCTTGTCGCAGCACGGCGCCCGGCCCATCGTCCCCGCTCCAACTTCTCCTCCTCCTCCGGCTCCGATCGATCGGACGCGCACGCTCGCGCGGGGATCGGAAGAAGCCCTTTTCCTCGTGGCACGGGGGAAGACGGCGGCGTGGCAGGCGGCGGGTGCGGGTGCAGCAGCCGCGTGAGTTTCTGTGCGAGGGAAGGCAAGGGAAGGGAAGCGGCGGCGGCCGCGTGTGGGCGTGCGTTTCTGGCAGGAGGTGGATGTCAGGCAATCACTCGAGCAATTCAATCAGGCGAGGCTGCAGGCTGCGGGGAGCGCAGGCGCGTTTTATAGCGGCGGTTTGAGCCACAGGCCACCACCACCACCACCAGGTTGGTGCTCGGCCGGGCCCGGTGGGGCGTGGGCCAGGCGGAGGCGGCGACCATTTTGCGGAGCCGTCCCCGCGTCCCGACCGTATTATTGTTCGTCCCTGTCGCCGTATTTGCGCCGTGGCCGTTTTGTTTTATTATAAAAACGACTCTGGCGCTCTGCTACTACTATAATACTCGTAGTAGCTGCTGTTGACCAGTACTACCCGGTATGTTTTACACTTTCGAGCATAGTCAATCCGTATGTTTTACACTTGGCCACAAGCTTATTTTTGTTATCCCTCGGCAGGCACGCGTCTTTTCTTGTGTTTTCTCCCGTGGAAACATGGGCCTGGGAAGGTGCTCGTGTCCTCGAGAGCGTGTGTACTCCGTGCCGAGTGTGTTTTCGTTCCTCGGTGGATCCATGGAAACCGTGTGGCCACTGCGTAAAACTTGCCTCGCCTTTTCTGTTTCGCGCGACGTCATGCCACATGCCAGCGACCCAGCAGTTCCAGAGTGGAGCTAGCAATAGCACCGGACTGACACTGGAAGGAAGAAGCTGAGCACGGATGACGACGCGCGCATCGATCTTCCAGCATCGCCGAACTAGCTGAACGTTCAGGCATACGTAATCACGAAATGATTTGTGAACGCATCTCAATCAGCGGCTCTATATCACTGTAGGATATTGACGAAATGCAGGGGCAAGGAACTCAGCGCCCTCTGGATGCAAAAAGATGGGGAGGGTGAATAGAGCATCTCCGTGTCGGCGCCAAGCGACCTGCAGCCCCGCGAGCTAGGTCCCGTAATCACCTTCCCTCGCTGCATCGTGTTTCCACGCCATGGCTAACACGGACGGAAGCCCAGGCGGCGCGTATATATGCAGAATTTCACCGACCTCCACCTTGTTTGTATCTCTGTTTGGTACGACAATTCAAGATTGGGATTTGGGAGAGAAAACAACGCGGCTGCTGCATAAAAATTATTTTTTCAAATATAAAGAGTAATTTTGTAAAATTATGACGTACCGCAGAATCAATCTTTGCTTTATAATTAGGTAATTAGGTAGAGACTTGAACGACCCATCCGCCACCTTGTTATCACGCGACCAGCGCGATGTCGGGCTGGCCCAGCAGAACTCCCCCGGGCCTGTTTTAAATAGCTGCCGGCCTGCACACCGCACGTGTGTTCCGGTAGTACGAAGCAAAAACGGATTCCACCCCCTCCCAGAAATTGTCCTTCCGCTCATCAGCGGTTCCACCAGCGCGCCCAGGAGAGTGGGGAAGACTGCAGAGGAGGGCGAGGGCCGAGGGGGTGTCATGCGGGCATGGAGAAGGGGGAAGCTCGTGTTGCAGCAGTACGGGAGAAACATGGTGTGAATCTAGACAGCCGTAGCATGCTCGGAGGCGTTGTGTTGGGGATAACCATGTTGAGGTTGAGACTTGGTAGTGGAGGCATTGACGTTATAGAAGTGTATGGCAGAAGCATCTGCGGAGCAAGCAAGATCTGGGTGGGTAGGAGTCCTACATTCCAAGAATAAACAATTATTTCATTTTATCTATAGTTGTGCTGGTGTTAACTTACATATAATAGTACTTTTAAGTTAATGCCATACTCGAAATTCCAGTAAACATATAAGTAGTTGTTTAAAGGGATAAGCCTGCCCCCGCGTCGCTCCTTGGGGGCGACACGGGCGGCGACCTGACCCGGCGCCACAGCGCCACCCCCCACCCTTCCTCCCTCCCTGCCGCCGCTGGAGTCTGAGGCCGGAAGTCCGGCTGGGGGCAAGGAAGGCGGCGGCCGGGATCTTGTCTCTTCTTCCGTCTTCCCCTTCTCCCTCGCGACGGTGGCCACAGAGGAGAGGGCGGCGGTGGCGGCCGCCGGCCATGGCTGCGGTGGAGCGCTAGTGCTGGCCGGATCCGGCCCGGCCACACGCGGATCCGGTGCCGTGGTTCTGGACGTGGCTCCGCAGCATCTCGTCCTCCTCCGGCGACCACGGCCCCCGCTTCACGCTCGTCTTGTCGCAGCACGGCGCCCGGCCCATCGTCCCCGCTCCAACTTCTCCTCCTCCTCCGGCTCCGATCGATCGGACGCGCACGCTCGCGCGGGGATCGGAAGAAGCCCTTTTCCTCGTGGCACGGGGGAAGACGGCGGCGTGGCAGGCGGCGGGTGCGGGTGCAGCAGCCGCGTGAGTTTCTGTGCGAGGGAAGGCAAGGGAAGGGAAGCGGCGGCGGCCGCGTGTGGGCGTGCGTTTCTGGCAGGAGGTGGATGTCAGGCAATCACTCGAGCAATTCAATCAGGCGAGGCTGCAGGCTGCGGGGAGCGCAGGCGCGTTTTATAGCGGCGGTTTGAGCCACAGGCCACCACCACCACCACCAGGTTGGTGCTCGGCCGGGCCCGGTGGGGCGTGGGCCAGGCGGAGGCGGCGACCATTTTGCGGAGCCGTCCCCGCGTCCCGACCGTATTATTGTTCGTCCCTGTCGCCGTATTTGCGCCGTGGCCGTTTTGTTTTATTATAAAAACGACTCTGGCGCTCTGCTACTACTATAATACTCGTAGTAGCTGCTGTTGACCAGTACTACCCGGTATGTTTTACACTTTCGAGCATAGTCAATCCGTATGTTTTACACTTGGCCACAAGCTTATTTTTGTTATCCCTCGGCAGGCACGCGTCTTTTCTTGTGTTTTCTCCCGTGGAAACATGGGCCTGGGAAGGTGCTCGTGTCCTCGAGAGCGTGTGTACTCCGTGCCGAGTGTGTTTTCGTTCCTCGGTGGATCCATGGAAACCGTGTGGCCACTGCGTAAAACTTGCCTCGCCTTTTCTGTTTCGCGCGACGTCATGCCACATGCCAGCGACCCAGCAGTTCCAGAGTGGAGCTAGCAATAGCACCGGACTGACACTGGAAGGAAGAAGCTGAGCACGGATGACGACGCGCGCATCGATCTTCCAGCATCGCCGAACTAGCTGAACGTTCAGGCATACGTAATCACGAAATGATTTGTGAACGCATCTCAATCAGCGGCTCTATATCACTGTAGGATATTGACGAAATGCAGGGGCA
>OAMR01000546.1:673299-696276 GCA_900205405.1 Echinochloa crus-galli | reverse complement strand
ACTCCTAATTCTTCTGATCTTAATGTACTCCTAATTTTGATCACCCGTAACAACAGCGGTCAAGTGATCTAAAATTCTGAGGATGAGCATACGAGCCAAGCGCTAGACAGAACTGACGAGCAGCTTCCACCATCGACTCGCTCTCGATCACGTAGGTCAAGAAGCAACGAATGTGCGTGCCTATATAAGCAAACGGAAACCCTGAAGAAAGGGCGAAAGAAATTTAAGTTGCACCGGTGGAGCTGATCGAGCCTCGTCAGCAATAGTCGGAAACAAAAACGAGCCTTGTTGGCACGAAGATGGCAAGCAGCAACGTGAAGGTAAAGGCCAAGACGCGGCCGCCATGGGTGGGGCTGGCGGCTGCAACTCGATCTCTTGTTTAATTATTATAGGTCACGGTGTCTGTAAGATTATCCGAGCCGTACATGCAGATGCATTTCACAGAGTCCAAGACGATGAGTAAAGAGGTCACGGCCGGGAGATTTTTGTTATAGAGTTAGTTTAGACTATTTGATTGGTGGGTATACAGAGTGGGTAAAGAAATTCCATGGTGAGAAAAGTAATGTCTAAAACGGCAAAAACTCTCTAGAAACATTGTTTTTGAGAAACTTTCCACGTCGTTTCCACCATTGGATCCGAAACGTGGGTAGGAATTATTTTGGTGAGAAGCGTTTTCAATTCTATTGGATCCTTATAGTATAGATAGATTGGTTCGGGAGTGGCATTTTTAAACCAATGGTGATGAAGGGTTATTCTGGCAGTGTGAGGTGCGTGAGCCCATATGGATAAGGTAGCTGCCATAGCCCATCCTGTCAAGGGAATTTGCTTTAAGATTCAGGATGGGCTAATCGACAAAATCAGCTGGATGATTACAATATGTTTCCCGGCCTTGCTACTGATTAAGGGCCGCAAGCGTATTATGTTTTCCATATCTACTGACTACTGAGTACGGCATGACTAGTCCTATCGTTAAGAATACTAGCAATTATGCCCGTGCGTTGCAACGGGAGAAAAGAAAACCTAGAGCCAAACTGCCGCTGCTCGCATGTCTACCTTATTCCAATTTTCTTTTGTTATCTATATAGTTAGGTGCGAAGCCGCCACCACTGAATAAGCATAGCTGCCATCATGACCTACAACAAGTGTAACCACCACTCTATCTTCCTGACTCCCACCATATGAAAAACCAGCAGATTTACCACAACTGTAGAGATTGCTATAAATAATAAGTGTAATCTCTAATTTATGTTGTGTCCAAACTTCTCTTGAATTGAGTTCGATCTCTGTGTGGAGGCCTAAAAGATGTCTTAAGCTAACGTTCAAGTATATTTGTCGTTTTGAAAATAAAAAATGTACGAAAAATCCAAAACATAGCTCCCACTCGAATTCTCAGTTCACTAATTAAATTAGAGTCTTATGCGAAAAAATTTCGGTTCCTATCGAAAAATTTTGAGTATAGTTTTTTAGTTATTCAAATTATTTTTGTTGCCTTTTAATTTGATTCTTAAAAATAGCCTAATGTATTTATTAACTTTCATAGCTAAAGTCGTCTAATTATCCAAGGCCATCTTACTTCTATCTTCTTATTCAAGTGAATGAACACACCAGCTAGCAGCAGCTCTCAATCCGAGCAGCCTCGCAGCTCCAATTTCCCCGCACACGGCAAACTCCAATCCAGGCAGCACTGTATACAGCAGCTCAAGGTTGCTCATCTCATCCTTCTACTACTCGCTCCAGTCTCCTCATCACAAACAAGCAGCGCATGCCCTTCTCTGGCTCACGCCAAGCACCAGAAAAATCATGTAATCCAACCATCCCCATCTCTTCATTGGGTCCATCCAAGCTAAGTGGAGCAGCAAACCTGCTCCTCCATGAAAATCCACGAAGAACAGCTGCAGATTTTCCCACGCCAACGTCAGCACGCTCCAGATTCATATCTCTCTGATTCCTCTCTCGTTACTCGCCGTAGCCGCATCCGAGCGAGGGGTGCCTTAAACTCCACAAACAGGAGCGCAGCCTCTGGGGTTACCTAGCTGCTAGCGCTACCGCTGACTGCCGGAATCGACTATAACAAAGCTCACAAGGGAGCAACACCGGACCTCCCCATCGACATCTTCAGTGCTAATTAGAGGAACTCAGCGCCCTCTGGATGCAAAAAGATGGGGAGGGTGAATAGAGCATCTCGTGTCGGCGCCAAGTCGACCTGCAGCCCCGCGAGCTAGGTCCCGTAATCACCTTCCCTCGCTGCATCGTGTTTCCACGCCATGGCCTAACACGGACGGAAGCCCAGGCGGCGCGTATATATGCAGAATTTCACCGACCTCCACCTTGTTTGTATCTCTGTTTGGTACGACAATTCAAGATTGGGATTTGGGAGAGAAAACAACGCGGCTGCTGCATAAAAATTATTTTTTCAAATATAAAGAGTAATTTTGTAAAATTATGACGTACCGCAGAATCAATCTTTGCTTTATAATTAGGTAATTAGGTAGAGACTTGAACGACCCATCCGCCACCTTGTTATCACGCGACCAGCGCGATGTCGGGCTGGCCCAGCAGAACTCCCCCGGGCCTGTTTTAAATAGCTGCCGGCCTGCACACCGCACGTGTGTTCCGGTAGTACGAAGCAAAAACGGATTCCACCCCCTCCCAGAAATTGTCCTTCCGCTCATCAGCGGTTCCACCAGCGCGCCCAGGAGAGTGGGGAAGACTGCAGAGGAGGGCGAGGGCCGAGGGGGTGTCATGCGGGCATGGAGAAGGGGGAAGCTCGTGTTGCAGCAGTACGGGAGAAACATGGTGTGAATCTAGACAGCCGTAGCATGCTCGGAGGCGTTGTGTTGGGGATAACCATGTTGAGGTTGAGACTTGGTAGTGGAGGCATTGACGTTATAGAAGTGTATGGCAGAAGCATCTGCGGAGCAAGCAAGATCTGGGTGGGTAGGAGTCCTACATTCCAAGAATAAACAATTATTTCATTTTATCTATAGTTGTGCTGGTGTTAACTTACATATAATAGTACTTTTAAGTTAATGCCATACTCGAAATTCCAGTAAACATATAAGTAGTTGTTTAAAGGGATAAGCCTGCCCCCGCGTCGCTCCTTGGGGGCGACACGGGCGGCGACCTGACCCGGCGCCACAGCGCCACCCCCCACCCTTCCTCCCTCCCTGCCGCCGCTGGAGTCTGAGGCCGGAAGTCCGGCTGGGGGCAAGGAAGGCGGCGGCCGGGATCTCATCTCTTTTCCCAGCCCGACGGGATCCATGGAGGAGAGAGCTGCGGCGGCGGCCGGCCATGGCTGCGAGGAGCGGTGGTGGTGGCCGGATCCGGCCCGGTCACACGGGGATCCAGCGCTTTCCCATGCGGCCGAGCGCGCGGCCGGGAAGGCTGGCGAGCGGGGGTGGGGCCTGGGCGCGGCTCACTGCGGCCTAGGCACGAGGACGACGGCGCAGCTGCTGGCCGGCTGCGGGCGCGCGGCGGTTGTACTGCAGCGTGCGGGAGGAGCCCGGCGTGGTGGCGGCTCGGGTTGTGGCGGCCGACGGCTGAGTGCGACGAACGGCGCTGACTCCTCTCCGGCAGACGCGCCTTGGTGTGGAAGGGACAGAAAAGGCGAGGCAAGTTTTACGCAGTGGCCACACGGTTTCCATGGATCCACCGAGGAACGAAAACACACTCGGCACGGAGTACACACGCTCTCGAGGACACGAGCACCTTCCCAGGCCCATGTTTCCACGGGAGAAAACACAAGAAAAGACGCGTGCCTGCCGAGGGATAACAAAAATAAGCTTGTGGCCAAGTGTAAAACATACGGATTGACTATGCTCGAAAGTGTAAAACATACCGGGTAGTACTGGTCAACAGCAGCTACTACGAGTATTATAGTAGTAGCAGAGCGCCAGAGTCGTTTTTATAATAAAACAAAACGGCCACGGCGCAAATACGGCGACAGGGACGAACAATAATACGGTCGGGACGCGGGGACGGCTCCGCAAAATGGTCGCCGCCTCCGCCTGGCCCACGCCCCACCGGGCCCGGCCGAGCACCAACCTGGTGGTGGTGGTGGTGGCCTGTGGCTCAAACCGCCGCTATAAAACGCGCCTGCGCTCCCCGCAGCCTGCAGCCTCGCCTGATTGAATTGCTCGAGTGATTGCCTGACATCCACCTCCTGCCAGAAACGCACGCCCACACGCGGCCGCCGCCGCTTCCCTTCCCTTGCCTTCCCTCGCACAGAAACTCACGCGGCTGCTGCACCCGCACCCGCCGCCTGCCACGCCGCCGTCTTCCCCCGTGCCACGAGGAAAAGGGCTTCTTCCGATCCCCGCGCGAGCGTGCGCGTCCGATCGATCGGAGCCGGAGGAGGAGGAGAAGTTGGAGCGGGGACGATGGGCCGGGCGCCGTGCTGCGACAAGACGAGCGTGAAGCGGGGGCCGTGGTCGCCGGAGGAGGACGAGATGCTGCGGAGCCACGTCCAGAACCACGGCACCGGATCCGCGTGTGGCCGGGCCGGATCCGGCCAGCACTAGCGCTCCACCGCAGCCATGGCCGGCGGCCGCCACCGCCGCCCTCTCCTCTGGGCCACCGTCGCGAGGGAGAAGGGGAAGACGGAAGAAGAGACAAGATCCCGGCCGCCGCCTTCCTTGCCCCCAGCCGGACTTCCGGCCTCAGACTCCAGCGGCGGCAGGGAGGGAGGAAGGGGGGGGTGGCGCTGTGGCGCCGGGTCAGGTCGCCGCCCGTGTCGCCCCCAAGGAGCGACGCGGGGCAGGCTTATCCCTTTAAACAACTACTTATATGTTTACTGGAATTTCGAGTATGGCATTAACTTAAAAGTACTATTATATGTAAGTTAACACCAGCACAACTATAGATAAAATGAAATAATTGTTTATTCTTGGAATGTAGGACTCCTACCCACCCAGATCTTGCTTGCTCCGCAGATGCTTCTGCCATACACTTCTATAACGTCAATGCCTCCACTACCAAGTCTCAACCTCAACATGGTTATCCCCAACACAACGCCTCCGAGCATGCTACGGCTGTCTAGATTCACACCATGTTTCTCCCGTACTGCTGCAACACGAGCTTCCCCCTTCTCCATGCCCGCATGACACCCCCTCGCCCTCGCCCTCCTCTGCAGTCTTCCCCACTCTCCTGGGCGCGCTGGTGGAACCGCTGATGAGCGGAAGGACAATTTCTGGGAGGGGGTGGAATCCGTTTTTGCTTCGTACTACCGGAACACACGTGCGGTGTGCAGGCCGGCAGCTATTTAAAACAGGCCCGGGGGAGTTCTGCTGGGCCAGCCCGACATCGCGCTGGTCGCGTGATAACAAGGTGGCGGATGGGTCGTTCAAGTCTCTACCTAATTACCTAATTATAAAGCAAAGATTGATTCTGCGGTACGTCATAATTTTACAAAATTACTCTTTATATTTGAAAAAATAATTTTTATGCAGCAGCCGCGTTGTTTTCTCTCCCAAATCCCAATCTTGAATTGTCGTACCAAACAGAGATACAAACAAGGTGGAGGTCGGTGAAATTCTGCATATATACGCGCCGCCTGGGCTTCCGTCCGTGTTAGGCCATGGCGTGGAAACACGATGCAGCGAGGGAAGGTGATTACGGGACCTAGCTCGCGGGGCTGCAGGTCGACTTGGCGCCGACACGAGATGCTCTATTCACCCTCCCCATCTTTTTGCATCCAGAGGGCGCTGAGTTCCTCTAATTAGCACTGAAGATGTCGATGGGGAGGTCCGGTGTTGCTCCCTTGTGAGCTTTAGTTAGTCGATTCCGGCAGTCAGCGGTAGCGTAGCAGCTAGGTAACCCCAGAGGCTGCGCTCCTGTTTGTGAGTTTAAGGCACCCCTCGCTCGCATGCGGCTACGGCGAGTAACGAGAGAGGGATCAGAGAGATATGAATCTGGAGCGTGCTGACGTTGGCGTGGGGAAAATCTGCAGCTGTTCTTCGTGGATTTTCATGGAGGAGCAGGTTTGCTGCTCCACTTAGCTTGGATGGACCCAATCAAGAGATGGGGTGGTTGGATTACATGATTTTTCTGGTGCTTGGCGTGAGCCAAGAGAAGGGCATGCGCTGCTTGTTTGTGATGAGGAGACTGGAGCGAGTAGTAGAAGGATGAGATGAGCAACCGCTGGCCGGATCCGGCCCGGCCACACGCGGATCTAGCGCTTTCTCCAAGTCTGTGGGGCTGCCAGTGCGACGGTGCCCATGGAGGAGAGGGCGGCGGCAGCGGCCACCGGCCATGGCTGCAGGGAGCTAGTGGTGGCCGGATCCGGCCCGGCCACACGCGGATTTAGCGCTTCCCCAAGTTTGCGGGGCTGCCGGCAGTCGGAGCGCGCGGGGGGCCAGCACGGGCGGCATGGCGGCCGCGGCAGCCGGGCGTCCATGCGCGTGGTCCGCAGCTCGCGCGGGAACGGCAGCACGGCATCCGGCGGCGACGACCGGATGCACAGGGGCGGCTAGAGATGGGGGACAACCTCGTGAGGTGGCCCGATGGAGGTAGGCGGAGGCGGAGGCGACGAGGAGTGTAGTTACTGTAGCGTGGCTCGTGGAATTGAGGCGGAGGCGTCGCTCGGGTGGGGTAGCCGTGACGGTGGTGCCGTTTTTTGCCGTGCCGTGCGCGTGCGATGTGGGTTGGATGCTCGGGGCGAAAGCCCTCGCTAGCTTCGTGCTGGCAGATGGCGGCGGCGCTCTTGGACGTCGCTTTCCCTCTTGAGAGCGTCATTGTAGAGCTACAACCGCGCTGCATGAGATCTCTGGGTAAAAACCCTGTCCAGCTCCTGGACAAGCGACGGTGGCGCCTTTGGCGTCATGCCCTCCTTGGAGGTGTCGTCTCTAGAGATCCCACGCAGTTGGCAACACGACGGTCCACTGTTTTTGGTGGCCTCGACCGGGTTGGCAATTCTGTCGTGGGCAAGCAGAAGGGTGTTGGCCTCCCCCGTCGAGGCATCTTCTCTACTTGCTGGTGGCCAAGGGTCGCCGTCTGGTTGTCGCTCGACTGCTCGCAGCGGACCACGGCGGCCGACGTTGCTTAGCAATCGTCGGTGCGGTGTGGGACTACGTCGAAGGGCAGCGCTTGCGGCAACGACAATGGGCGATGACTCGGCTTGTAGCGGATCGTGGCGGGGTGTTTTAGCATGGCTGAATCTTCCCGGTGCGGCACAACGTCGCAAGACGGCACAGGCGACAACCTTGGTCGGCTGGTTTGAAGGCAGCGTCTTCGTGCGGGTGGAGGTAATGTGATGATTTCGAACCACGACGACGATCTGGTCGTTTGGTAATGTTCTTTGGAAGCAGGGCAACCATGCTCGCTATCTCGACGGTAGCACAAGGGAGGAATCTGGAGCATGGAGTTGTGGCGGATGTGGCGAGTCCCCCGCGCACGAGAGGAGGCGGCGTCCAACGGCGGATGAGGCGAGGCCCCCACGCGTTGGTTTTTTGCTCGGACTCGGTGTTTTTCATCCCGTCGGATGGGTCTTGCGTTGTTGCAACGTCCAACGAAGGCGTCTGACGCCTTTGTTTCGATACCAGCGCCAAATCACGTCGGAGTTTTGATGACTGCAACGGTGTGGCATGAGCTGCAGGCGATTTTCTCCGTTGTTGTCTTCGTGTGTAGGATTGCGGCCGTGTCGACCGGCCGGTGAGTGGTACCCCGTGTTGATGTCCCAATCCAACCGGGCAAGTACAGTTGTTTTTTCTTTCTTTTCTGTTTTTCTGCCTATGGCCTCGCATGGTTGTAGTCTTGTATTTTCTGCTATATCAATGAAACACGCACTGTCTTGTGCGGTTCGTTAAAAAAAATTCAAGTAAAATACAAGTTGATAGCCTGTGTTTGATTACATCAACCTCTGTCCAATATATGGTATATAAATTGAAGACATGTTTGTGGCAACCTCTATAGTCCAATACTGTCAACTTAAAATATATTTTTTTCTTGGCAACCTCTATAGTATAATACTGCTAACTTAAGACATGTTTTATGGCATTCTCTGCAGTCTAGTACTATCAACTTAAGATAATTTTTGCGTCAATCTCTACACAGTTTTATTCCTATAGTTGTCATTCAAATCAACACATAGAACGTACATAGATTATTGATAGTCAAAGTCTGTATAAATTAATATTAGAATTCACACACAAAGTCTATATAAATTGACATTGTAATCTAGATAAATTGATGTCTAGGATCCAGCACAAGTTTACTATAGAAATTATATCAATTCATAGCCATAGTCCTATGTAAGTTATAATGTATGCATATTGATATTCATTATCTATAGAAATTGATAGTCGTAATCCACTGAAGGCGGTATACCCATAACCTACATGTGTTGATAAAATTTATATAAGTTGATAGTTTAAACCTATACACGTTGATACATCATCAGAATCTATATAGATTGATATAAAACATCTACATAAATTGCTAATACCGGTATACAGAGGTTGACAATATAAATAAAATTACTTTAAAATATGCGAAAATGGGTATTGTTTCGCAGAGAAAATCATAAGCAACATAAATGTGAAAAAATGATTTAAATACGGACGCTTGCCGAGAAAGTTATCTTCAATAAAAAATAGAATATATTAGGTAAGATAGGCCCCGTATAATGCTCTTTCCGCATAAATTAGTTCACGGTATGACAAAAATCTGCTCCCCTTCTTGTAGCACGCTGTTTGCTTTTGGACAGTGGGGTCGCATGCGCTGTTTTGCTTTGAACAGCGGGGTCGCGAGATGAACTGGTACGCGACGGGTCACGCGTCAATGCGGTATATATTCGCTGTATAAACCTCTGGTTTATTATTGAAACTTTTATTTATCGTAGTTGCTCGCTCAGCAGCAGCAGCAAAACAATAGATCTAAAGACACCATCACTGTCAGTCGTCAAGATTCCATGTTCACGTCGAGGAGTGAGAATAATAATACCACAGACTTTTCTTCGATAATCTGTTAGCCGTATTTTCTTCCTGATTATCGTCTCACTCTGTCACCATCACGTACTTTCTCCTTAGCTACTAGTAACAATAGACTACATTTTTTAAGACGACCATCGCCGCCAGCCACGCCAAAAATGAAAAATCTCACACGTTTGATTACTTTGTTCCCTTGTCTCGAGTGAGAATAATATCGCAGTCTCGCAGACTTTCGGTATTTTCTGCGGAGCATCATCTGGCGCTGTCTCGACAAGTTTCTGGCAACCCTACGCCGCGTCCATGTCACCCAACCCCAAGTCATGGCAGATCTGGACCTTGGTGTGCCTGCAGATAGATGCAGCCTGAAAATGTCTAGGAATATCTACGGTGTATCGTTGCGAACCTACGTATGGGGCATCCATGGCTTTAGAACCATCGTCCAAACGTTCGCCATCCCTTCGTCAGTGTTGAACCAGAGTACTATATATGTTACCCATACGGCCCAAAGACCGTGGGCCTTAATCTGCGCAGGGGCGCCCAACCCAACCTATGGTTGGTGGGCCCTATCACCCTGCGCTATAAAGAGAGGTGGGGCCGCCGGCTCTACTCACGAGGTTGAACTCGAGTCATCAGACCTACCGACATACCAATCCGATCTAGGGTTAGCGCAGCTAGTGACGGGAAGCTCCGCCACCGCCGCCACGACGTCCGCGCCGTCATCTACCGCCGTTCCAGGCCAAGGCTGTTGGCGACCAGAGGGCCAGCGGGATCAACGACCGCGACCGTCGACACCAGCACTGCGCGTCGCTGCCTTGCATAGACCGTCACCGATCGAACCTGAGATGACTTCCTCCGCCGGGGGCGAAGGTATAACCTACACGTTGTTCACCTTGTTCTTGTTATTGTCCGTCGTATTTTACTGTCAAGTTTTAAGTTGTCCCATCTAGATCTGTGACTAGTTATCCGTTCTGTCTAACAATGGTATCAGTCGCCTTACTAGCGCATAGATCTAGACTTTGGGATAGAAATCAGAAAACAAATGGATCCGATTCGGATCGAAAGAACCAACACAGAAACACGATCTCGATGGATCACACAGAAAACACCACCGCACCGCGGGGGCAACGAAAAACAGAAACCCTAAAACCCAAACCCTACCTCAGATCCACCACTCGAAGGTGGGAAAGAACAGAGCACCACCACGGAGCCTATCGATGGCGGCGCGTGCACCTGAAAGTGCACGCACGCGTCGGTGATGGGGTCGGCGGCGGGGCCGGTTTCTTCTCCAAGCCGCCATACGCGACCGCTGTTTTGGCTGTGAGGGCTTTAGTGGCTGTAGGAGAGAGAGAGGAGGCAGCCGGCCATGGCGCCGGCGGCAAGAGAGCGGCGCAGCGGCGAAAGGCCACCGGCCGTGTGCGCGCAAGCGCGTGAGCTGCTAGAGCAGCCGCGGCTGCTGCGCGAGCGCGAGAGGAAAAGAGAAATGAGGGCTAGGGTTACCTGGCGCCCGTGGGAGGGGCTTTTATTACTCCGATCTGCACGCTCGTCCGTTGGATCGCTCCAACGACGCGGGGACGAGGCACGCTGCACGCTGGGCCGATTTGGCAGCCCAGCCATTGGCTGCCGGGGTAAAGGTCCAAGCGAGCCAGGCGGGGAGCAGGCAGGCCGCGCGGTGCGTGTGTATGCGAGCGCGAGCAGTTAGCGGCCGCGTCGCTGGCCGAGTGGGCGAGCGCGTGAGAGAACAGACCGCCAGCAGGCCGAGCGTTTTTTTTTCTCTATTCTGCGCGAGCTGCATGCACGCTGGGCCGCACAGCGCGTGAGCGCACGAATGCCCCCTGGTCTGCAGGTTCACGTGCACGAGTAGGCCGAGAGTTATGGGCCAAAATAGACAGAACTGCACAGTATCCATGTTTTTTCAGTCAAATTTTGCATAGAATTGAATAGTTTTTGCATAATTTTAATTCTGTATAAATTTGAACCAAAGGGATAATTTCTTCAGAGAGTAAATAACAGAGTTTTGCTACTGTTCATGTGTATTTATTTTAAGTTTCCGCTGCATAGATGATTATTTTGTCTTGTATTTAAATTTGAACCAAATGGATAATTTACTTTCAAGTCACGGATAAAATTTCAGATTAATTGTAATATTGTTATTTTCTGACCAAAGTTGATAGTAACAATATTATAATTTTATAGATGTTTATCATTGCATTATTACTTTTTCTGCCCAAAGGTGTTGAAGTTTTAATGTAAAAGGCATGGTATGATATTTTGTTATATTGTTCTCACTTGATCTGTTTAATTTCAGCGGGGAGTGCCATGATGGTTTCCATCAACGACATTCCGCTTTTGAAAGGAGACAACTACAATGAATGGTACAAGAAGCTAGATTTCTTCTTCACCATGACAGAGCTAGACTGGGTACTCTCTGCACCGGTTCCCACAGAGCCTGTTAAGCCGGTGAGAGGGGCAGATGTTGAAGATGTTGCTTGACAGCAAACAGAGCGTGCCTATACGGCAAGCAAACAGAAGTTTGACACTGATAATGCCAAATGGATCACTGCCAACAAGAAAATGCTTGGCAGTGATAAAGAATACAATAGAGCCTGCCATTTTGGGGGCAATAACAGATTGTCACACTGTCGTTGAGTACCTTGAGAAACTAAAGAATCAGTATACTGGTTCTACAAAGACTTATCCTACTCAGTTGATTAAGCAACTGTTCGCAGAAAAGTACTCAGGCGGTGGGATCAGAGAGCACATACATCGCATGATTCACATAAACAATAAGCTTAAGCCGATGGATGAGGACTTGAAAGAGAGTACTATCCTCCACTTGGTCTTTGCTTCATTGCCTAAGGAATTTGAGAACTTCGTTGTTAACTACAACGTCAATCCCGGTAAATGGGATACAGAAAAGACTATTGCGATGTTGGCTCAAGAGGAGGAAAGGATTAAGGTAGCACGTGGTGGTTCAATCAACTATGTGCCAAAAAAAAAGAATAACAATGTGTCTAACAACGCAAAAGGAAATCCCACCTCCTCTAAGGGAAAAGGAATTCAACAACCCCAGCAGCACATGCCTAAGGATGGGCACTTCACAGTGGAGAAAGATCAGTGTCTCTACTGCAAAGACAAGGGACACTACAAGAAAGATTGTCCCGCCTACTTAAAAATGATCATGGAAAGGAAAGGTGAGAACATTATCTCATTTGTAAATGAATCTCTGTATATAGATTATTCTAAATCTACTTGGTGGATTGACTCAGGAGCAACAATTCATGTTGCAAATTCTTTACAGGGATTCCGTTCGACGAGAACCACTCAAAGAAATGAAAGGAACATTAAAGTCACGAACGGAGTTGAGGCAGAAGTGGAGGCGGTGGGAGACCTTCTCTTGGAGCTCGACACTGGATTTGATTTATTTCTTAGCGATGTTTTTTATGTTCCTACTTTACAGAGAAACTTAATAAGCGTGTCTCGTCTAGATGATGATGGATTTGGATGTCATTTTGGAAATGACATGTGTGTTATCATCATAATGATACAGTTGCCTCTATTGCTTTTAAGAGAAATGATCTTTATTTGTTATCACTACGTGAAAGTGTGAATTCCGTATGTGATGTGAATGCGCTTGTATCCCCACCTATAGCTCAAAATAGAAAACGAAAGAGAACTCAAGACACGTCGTCAAAATTATGGCATTGTCGCTTAGGCCATATTTCGAGGGGGAGAATAGAAAGGTTAGTTAAGAATGAAATACTTCCTCCTCTGGAGTTCTCAGATCTAGATAAATGTATTGATTGCATAAAAGGAAAATATGTAAAGACTACAAAGAAAACTGCTGAACATAGCGCAGGTGTTTTAGAGCTAATTCACACAGACATCTGTGGCCCATTCTCAGTTAAAAGTATAGATGGTTATTATTCGTTCATTACTTTCACATACGATTATTCCCGTTATGGATACATTTATCCAATAAAAGAAAAGCCAGAAGCAAAGCGTTGGATAAGTTTAAAATATTCAAGGCTGAAGTTGAGAATCAACATAATTTAAAGATAAAGATAGTCCGTTCCGACCGTGGAGGGGAATACTATGGTCGGCACACCCCATATGGCCAAGTTCCAGGACCTTTCGCGAGGTACCTAAGGGAACAAGGTATAGTTGCCCAGTACTCTATGCCGGGCGATCCTCAGCAGAATGGAGTAGCTGAAAGACGCAACCGTACCCTCTTGGATATGGTGCGAAGTATGATAAGCTATTCCACACTTCCAGTGAGTCTATGGATGGAGTCGTTAAAAACCGCCATCTATATTCTCAATAGAGTTCCCAGTAAAGCGGTGCCAAAAACACCGTATGAGCTGTGGATAGGCAGAGTTTCTTCATTGAATCACCTACGGGTGCGGGGGAGTCCTGCTGAGGCAAAGATATTTAACCCAACTATTGGAAAAATAGATCCCAAAATAGTAAGTTGCCATTTTATTGGCTACACAGAGAAATCAAAGGGATATCGTTTCTATTGTCCAGACAGATTCACAAAGTTTGTGGAAATGAGACATGCTGCCTTCCTTGAAGAAGAAATGATACGGCGGAGCGTGGTAGTTCGAAAGATTGATCTTGAGGAGAAGCGGGTGTACGCACCCAATCCAATGATTCAGGAGCCATTTTTCTCAGTACCTGCTGAAGCTACACCGGCAGTGCGAGACACTACGGTCCCAGCTCCTGTGGTGGTCCCTCCTGTGGCAACAATGAATGAACTCGTTGATTGAGAATGTTGAGGACAATTGCGTATATGCAAAGTTTAAGAAAGGAAAATATATTTTCCTTATCCTCTATATGGATGATATTCTACTGGCGAGTAGCGATGTCAATCTATTATTGGAAATGAAGAAGTTCTTGTCCTCAAACTTCGATATGAAAGATCTTGGGGAAGCCTCATTCATTTTGGAATTGAGATTCTCCGAGATAGAAGAAATGGGGTATTGGGATTGTCACAGTAGACATACCTAGAAAAGATCTTAGAAAAGTATTGTATGCATGCGAGTAAGCCTACTCCTGTCCAATAGTCAAGGGCGATAGATTTGGGGATTTTTAGAGTCCCCAAAACAAGTATGAGAAGGAACAAATGAAAGCAGTTCCGTATGCTTCAGCTGTCAGAAGCTTACAGTATGCACAAGTGTGCACACGCCCTGACTTAGCCTTTGTCACTAATGTACTTGGCAGATATCAGAAAGATCCAGGACTAGAGCACTGGAAACTTGTAAAGAAAGCTTTACGCTATGTGAAAGGTACAAAAGGTCTCATGCTAACGTATAGAAGAACAAATTCCTTAGAGATAAAAGGGTATTCAGATTCAGATTTTACGGGAGATGGAGATGACAGTAAGTCCACGACAGGTTACATCTTCATCCTCACAGGAGGAGCTATATCGTGGAAAAGCTCAAAGCAATCAGTAACGACAACATCAACGATGTATGCTGAATTTATAGCATGTTACGAGGCCTCCTGCCAAGTGGAGTGGCTAAAGAAATTCATACCAGGATTGAAAGTGGTAGACAGCATTGAAAGACCACTAAAGATGTACTGCGATAACCGGCCAACAGTATTCTATGCTCACAATAATAAGAAAAGTACGGCTACCAAGTCGATAAAGATAAGGTTTTATTCTGTGAAAGATAGAATCCAGGATCACACCATAAGTCTCGAGCACATAAGAACAGAAGAGATGCTCGCGGATCTGCTAACGAAAGGCTTACCACCCAACGTGTTCAAGGAACACGTAGTCGGCATGGGAATGAGGTATAGGCTGTGATATCTGGATTATAAGGGCCCAAAAGATTAAAGAATCTATTTCTGAATAGAGGCGTGTATTGTAGCTATTGATTCTATCGACAATTGATCGTGACGATGAGATATGGTG
The DNA here is from genome assembly GCA_900205405.1 of Echinochloa crus-galli. Classification (NCBI taxonomy): domain Eukaryota; kingdom Viridiplantae; phylum Streptophyta; class Magnoliopsida; order Poales; family Poaceae; genus Echinochloa; species Echinochloa crus-galli. The sequence goes on along the minus strand of OAMR01000546.1, from coordinate 681,435 downwards.
TGTACACAAATCTAGGATGAAATAAGGAAATAGTAAAAGTAAAAGAAAAGTGAATGTGAGATCAAAGGGTAGATTGTTAGGTTGATCTATCAGCCCACACGGCCCAAAGGCCGTGGGCCTTGATCCGCGCCCTGATCAGGGGCGCCCAACCCAACATATGGTTGGTGGGCCCTTGTCACCCTGCGCTATTAAGAGATGTGGGAGCCGCCAGCTCTACTCACGAGGTTGAACTCGAGTTGTCAGACCCACCGACATACCAATCCGATCTAGGGTTAGCGCAGCCAGTGACGGGAAGCTCCGCCACCGCCGCCACGACGTCTGCGCCGTCATCTACCGCCGTTCCAGGCCAAGGCCGTTGGCGACCAGAGGGCCGGCAGGATCTACGACCGCGACCGTCGACACCGGCACTGTGCGTCGCTGCCTTGCGCAGACCGTCACCGACCGAACCTGAGATGGCTTCCTCTGCCGGAGGCGAAGGTATAACCTACACGTTGTTCATCTTGTTCTTGTTATTGTTCGTCGTATTTTACTGTCAAGTTTTAAGTTGTCCCATCTAGATCTGTGACTAGTTATCCGTTCTGTCGAACACTATACACCTAGATGTTGAACTGCTCAATAAGGCTCATGACATCGATAATGGCCTCGAACTAAAGTTAGGTCCTTCGCCATGTGCTCCAGGTGTTGAAGCTAATCGTCGGCCACAACCCTGGTCCTCGACGCTCGGGAGCATGGCATATTTGAGCTTGGCCTTCAGCTTGTCGAACTCGCTGCTGTCGACGGCGCCCAGTTCTCTTCCCAAGGCCGGAATGGCCGCCGCAGCGCAAGAGTAATCTATGTCCATGTCCTTTCCACCGCTGCACCAGCGTACGTGTGCTAGGTACTGAAGACAATCCATCTCCTGCCCATATGCGCAGGGATGGACTGGTGCAGGTAATTGACTGGGTGATCAACGTCCGAGTACTGCAGCTGATCTCTTCGTTACTAAATAATTCTCCTACCACCTAGGACTCAATTCCCACCCTTCGGATGACCAAGCATATAGGGTCAGAGTAACCGTAAACATCACTGGGACCGGCCAATGTTGTTGTATTGACTGGCCTAAATATGCTTTGCATATGGCATATACATAAACCATGGCAAAGGCCTATGTCTAACAAGATAGCATATGAGGCCAACCACAACGCAGCACTAGAGAAACCATCGTCCATCCTCCTCATATGTCTCGATGCCCTCAAAATCCGATGCTAATGCAACATTAGCACCGGATGTAAAATTCGGGTGCCCTCGGGGACCCTTTAGCACCGGGTCATAACACCAACCGGTGCTAAAGGTCTTTTAGCACCGGTTGGTAAATACGACCCGGTGTTAAAGGCGGTGTCACATGCTACTTCAAAAGGGGTGCATCTTCTTTTTTGTCACATTTGTTGCATATGTGAGATAGAAAAGAGCGTACGCGAGGCTCGCGAGTTGAAATCCCCGCCGCAACGCTTATATTTTTTTAGCGAGTGGGCACCTTTAGCACCGGTTATTTGACCTGGTGCTAAAGGTGCCCACCTTTTAGCACCGGAAGAGCAGGGTTCCCAACCAGTGCAAAATGGGCCTTTTCTACTAGTGACAATATAACAAAAAGATAATTCTAGGTATAAAGTCTTACAAGAACAAAAGGATATTTCCCGCAAAAAGAAAGAACCAAGGATAAAAGAGGCATATCGAATTCTCGAAGAATATGTCTTCTAAATAAGTATGCATATTACTTTGTTTTTATTATAGTCCACATCACTACGGGAAACCCCACGTTTGCCGAGTGTCAGGGGCACTCGGCAAAGGCAGTTATGCACTCGGCAAAGCCTTTGCCGAGTGTTACACTCGGCGAAGGGGTTACGGCATAGCTCGTGTCGGCAAACAGGCCCTTTGCCGAGTGTCTTTTGTCGGGCATTCGGCAAAGGTTTTGTCGAGTGCAAAAGCCGACACTCGGCAAAATAAAGCACTAACGGACGGCCGCGGACGGCATGGCGACGTTCGCGGCCGTCCGTCAGTGCTCACGGGGCCTTTGCCGAGTGCCACACTCGGCAAAGACTCCAAGTTTTGCCGAGTGTTGCACTCGGCAAAGGTGGTTGGGGCCGACACTTGTTTGCCGAGTGTCTGTCCTGGCACTCGGCAAAAATTTAGGCCATGGCAGCAGAAACGCCCTGCGCTGCTGCCCGGCGTCGACGGGCATCGGAGTCGCCCACACGGTGCACGAGGCATTGGTCCTCGACGACTTCGCCATGGAAGAGCTCCGATTCTACGAGGAAGGGGACTACTACAACCAAGGCCTCAAGCTCCATGAAAAAGTAGCTCTCGTCCTCATGGAGCTTGAGGCCTTGGTTGTAGTAGTCCCCTTCCTCGTAGAATCGGAGCTCTTCCATGGCGAAGTCGTCGAGGACCAATGCCTCGTGCACCGTGTGGGCGACTCCGATGCCCGTCGACGCCGGGCAGCAGCGCAGGGCGTTTCTGCTGCCATGGCCTAAATTTTTGCCGAGTGCCAGGACAGACACTCGGCAAACAAGTGTCGGCCCCAACCACCTTTGCCGAGTGCAACACTCGGCAAAACTTGGAGTCTTTGCCGAGTGTGGCACTCGGCAAAGGCCCCGTGAGCACTGACGGACGGCCGCGAACGTCGCCGTGCCGTCCGCGGCCGTCCGTTAGTGCTTTATTTTGCCGAGTGTCGGCTTTTGCACTCGGCAAAACCTTTGCCGAGTGCCCGACAAAAGACACTCGGCAAAGGGCCTGTTTGCCGACACGAGCTATGCCGTAACCCCTTTGCCGAGTGTAACACTCGGCAAAGGCTTTGCCGAGTGCATAACTGCCTTTGCCGAGTGCCCCTGGCACTCGGCAAACGTGGGGTTTCCCGTAGTGACGATAAGATGCTAAAGCGCGGCTGGATGTTCTGTAGCGCACGATATGGTTTGATGAAGCCATCTTTAGGCGAAAAAGCAAGAGGCAAAGCGCGGTTTCATTTTTTCCAAGCCTCAGCTTTGCATTTGGGGGCGACCGTTGGCGCGCGTGGCACGTGCTGGACACGTGCCACGGCTTTGCCGAGTGTCTGCCGTGTGACACTCGGCAAAGCTACTGGAGCCCAAACGGCCGTCCGTGGCGTGGCACGCGCCCGGCACGTGCGTCAGCTTTGCCGAGTGTCTCTGTCGTGACACTCGGCAAAGATCCTGTTTGCCGAGTGTCTCTTTTCAGACACTCGGCAAAGATCCTGTTTGCCGAGTGTCACCTCTTTGCCGAGTGCCGTTGTCTGGGCACTCGGCACAGCCAGTCTTTGCCGAGTGCCCGACAGAAAGCACTCGGCAAAGAGGGAAGCACTCGGCATACGTCGGGTTTCCCGTAGTGCATACACATACATGACAAAGATCAATTGCATAATACAGACTTAACAAGGGCCCGTTTGGCTCGATATACATAGTCCACCCATACTTTTATTTCCAATCTATAATTAGTTCACAATCAGTAATGGCTAGGGCCATACCGGTGGATCCACACTATATACTCTGTATGTCTTCCCTATTACACATTAGTTGGTGGAATACGGGTAATGGGGTGCAAAATCAGGCTTGTTTTCTTACCCACAGCTAATCCTGCAGCCTCACGCAGATCAACATCTTCGGGCTCTATTCCATCAGGAAGCTTCCAGTCAAAGTGGTATAGTAGTCTCGCCAATGCAAGCTCAATGTTAGCTACCCCTAGATTGATTCCTGGGCAAATCCGACGACCAGCTCCAAACGGGAGGAATTCATAGTTTGTTCCCTTGTAGTCCAGGTTGCTGTTTTCAAAGCGCTCTGGCTTGAATTCATCGGGATCGTCCCAATACTTAGGGTCCCTACTAATAGCCCACGTGTTTATGAATACAACCGTGTCCTTGGGAACGTCGTAGCCCATGATCTGGCAGGTATCGCGGCACTTCCGAGGGAGCAGGAGCGGAAGTGGTGCGTGCATCCTGAGGGCCTCCTTGATCACCAGCTTGAGGTAGCTGAGCTCCTCGAGGTCGTCTTCAGTGATGGTGTTCTTCCCCTTGAAGGCGTCCCGCAACTCGGCCTGCGCTTTGGCCATCACCGCCGGTGACCGGACTAGCTCGGCCATGCACCAGTTTAGCGTGGTGGACGAGGTCTCACTGCCCGCAGAAAACATGATCTAGTAGAAGGAAGAACAAAAACAACAACAACCGACTTTTTAGCTTGCCGGATATGATCAACGCCGGCGGGCAGGTGATGATCGATTTGGACTTACAAACATGACCGCGATGATGGTTTCATCGGTCAACTGGATCGGCGTGTTGCGTTCCTTCTGGAGCCTTAGCAGGACGCCGACGAAGCCCTCGCACCCGGTCCCGGCCGCCGCCTTGTCCATGGCTTCCGATGTCTCCTGTATCACCTGCTTGAGGACGCGGCCGATCCTGTCCCGGCACGCGAGCACCTTACGAGGTGCCGTGCCAAGAATCTGCATGAGCCTTGAAGACGGGAAGAGGTCAGCGACGGTGAGACCCAACGAGTGCTGGACTGCCACTTCGAGGGCGTCCAGGTACTCGTCTCGGTGCTTGCTCCGGCTGCCGACTGACTCCCTCACGATGGTGTCATTGATGAACCTACTAATCATCTTGCTCAGGTTGACGGCAGCGCCGGTGGCGGCAAGCAGGTTGCCCATTAACCGGGATACCTCCTCCTCGCGGATGCGCCGGAAGGACAGCACCCGAGCGGCGTTGAGCACCTCCAGCACGCACATCTTGCGGAGCTGGCGCCACCGCTCGCCGTAGGGCATGAACGCGACGTTGTCGCCGTTCAAGGTGATCGTGCGGATGTTAGTGCTGGTGTACCTGTCAGCGAATGCGATGTCGTGCGTCTTCATGATCTCCCGTGCTGCCTCCGGCGAGGACACCACCATCGCCTGTATCTCGCCGAGCCGGAGCATCATGAGCGGGCCGTGCTTCTGTGCCAGCCCGGCCATAGCGCGGTGCAGGCTGCGGCTGCTGAGGAGGTGGTGGAGGCTGCCGATCACCGGCAGCGTCCATGGCCCGGGGGGAAGGTTAAGCTTTGGCTTGGTGATGAGCAGAGACTTGAGCTTGGAGAGAACGACGAGGAGCACCAACACGGACGCGGCGGCGAGGAGCACCATGTCTTCCATAGTGGTTATAGCTACTTTTTAACTTTTTGTGTGTGTTATGTGTGGTTCCGGTGTTCGATCGACATGATACAGGGTGTGTGGCTATATTTATAGTATATCGATGTGAAGCCACGAAAACAATGTCAAACATCGTGGGTTGATATTTTTGTACAAAACATTTACTAAACCGTTCTTGTTTCTATTTTCCGTAAAACATGGATGGCTAACTGTTGATATGTTTATGTAACTTTTCTTCGTACTCCCCCTGTACGTGATATGAAAAATACAATTCTGAATGTTTTTTTCATATAGATTAGTATCATCGGCAGGTAACCGTTTCAATCCCACTTTTTTAGACAGCATGGCATATTTGAGCTTGGCCTTCAGCTTGTCGAACTCGCTGCTGTCGACGGCGCCCAGTTCTCTTCCCAAGGCCGGAATGGCCGCCGCAGCGCAAGAGTAATCTATGTCCATGTCCTTTCCACCGCTGCACCAGCGTACGTGTGCTAGGTACTGAAGACAATCCATCTCCTGCCCATATGCGCAGGGATGGACTGGTGCAGGTAATTGACTGGGTGATCAACGTCCGAGTACTGCAGCTGATCTCTTCGTTACTAAATAATTCTCCTACCACCTAGGACTCAATTCCCACCCTTCGGATGACCAAGCATATAGGGTCAGAGTAACCGTAAACATCACTGGGACCGGCCAATGTTGTTGTATTGACTGGCCTAAATATGCTTTGCATATGGCATATACATAAACCATGGCAAAGGCCTATGTCTAACAAGATAGCATATGAGGCCAACCACAACGCAGCACTAGAGAAACCATCGTCCATCCTCCTCATATGTCTCGATGCCCTCAAAATCCGATGCTAATGCAACATTAGCACCGGATGTAAAATTCGGGTGCCCTCGGGGACCCTTTAGCACCGGGTCATAACACCAACCGGTGCTAAAGGTCTTTTAGCACCGGTTGGTAAATACGACCCGGTGTTAAAGGCGGTGTCACATGCTACTTCAAAAGGGGTGCATCTTCTTTTTTGTCACATTTGTTGCATATGTGAGATAGAAAAGAGCGTACGCGAGGCTCGCGAGTTGAAATCCCCGCCGCAACGCTTATATTTTTTTAGCGAGTGGGCACCTTTAGCACCGGTTATTTGACCTGGTGCTAAAGGTGCCCACCTTTTAGCACCGGAAGAGCAGGGTTCCCAACCAGTGCAAAATGGGCCTTTTCTACTAGTGACAATATAACAAAAAGATAATTCTAGGTATAAAGTCTTACAAGAACAAAAGGATATTTCCCGCAAAAAGAAAGAACCAAGGATAAAAGAGGCATATCGAATTCTCGAAGAATATGTCTTCTAAATAAGTATGCATATTACTTTGTTTTTATTATAGTCCACATCACTACGGGAAACCCCACGTTTGCCGAGTGTCAGGGGCACTCGGCAAAGGCAGTTATGCACTCGGCAAAGCCTTTGCCGAGTGTTACACTCGGCGAAGGGGTTACGGCATAGCTCGTGTCGGCAAACAGGCCCTTTGCCGAGTGTCTTTTGTCGGGCATTCGGCAAAGGTTTTGTCGAGTGCAAAAGCCGACACTCGGCAAAATAAAGCACTAACGGACGGCCGCGGACGGCACGGCGACGTTCGCGGCCGTCCGTCAGTGCTCACGGGGCCTTTGCCGAGTGCCACACTCGGCAAAGACTCCAAGTTTTGCCGAGTGTTGCACTCGGCAAAGGTGGTTGGGGCCGACACTTGTTTGCCGAGTGTCTGTCCTGGCACTCGGCAAAAATTTAGGCCATGGCAGCAGAAACGCCCTGCGCTGCTGCCCGGCGTCGACGGGCATCGGAGTCGCCCACACGGTGCACGAGGCATTGGTCCTCGACGACTTCGCCATGGAAGAGCTCCGATTCTACGAGGAAGGGGACTACTACAACCAAGGCCTCAAGCTCCATGACGACGAGAGCTACCTGAAGCTACTTTCAGGTAGCTCTCGTCCTCATGGAGCTTGAGGCCTTGGTTGTAGTAGTCCCCTTCCTCGTAGAATCGGAGCTCTTCCATGGCGAAGTCGTCGAGGACCAATGCCTCGTGCACCGTGTGGGCGACTCCGATGCCCGTCGACGCCGGGCAGCAGCGCAGGGCGTTTCTACTGCCATGGCCTAAATTTTTGCCGAGTGCCAGGACAGACACTCGGCAAACAAGTGTCGGCCCCAACCACCTTTGCCGAGTGCAACACTCGGCAAAACTTGGAGTCTTTGCCGAGTGTGGCACTCGGCAAAGGCCCCGTGAGCACTGACGGACGGCCGCGAACGTCGCCGTGCCGTCCGCGGCCGTCCGTTAGTGCTTTATTTTGCCGAGTGTCGGCTTTTGCACTCGGCAAAACCTTTGCCGAGTGCCCGACAAAAGACACTCGGCAAAGGGCCTGTTTGCCGACACGAGCTATGCCGTAACCCCTTTGCCGAGTGTAACACTCGGCAAAGGCTTTGCCGAGTGCATAACTGCCTTTGCCGAGTGCCCCTGGCACTCGGCAAACGTGGGGTTTCCCGTAGTGACGATAAGATGCTAAAGCGCGGCTGGATGTTCTGTAGCGCACGATATGGTTTGATGAAGCCATCTTTAGGCGAAAAAGCAAGAGGCAAAGCGCGGTTTCATTTTTTCCAAGCCTCAGCTTTGCATTTGGGGGCGAGGATTTGAGCGAGCGTGTGGCGTGGTCATCACCTTGCTTTGTGCCTTGGTGGTCATTGGAAGTCACCTGTTCACTTATTTGTCTCCCTGCTATATTATGATGAGATAGATCATTTTGATCCAAGAATGTATTATGCAGTGAGTGTAACAAATAAATAACAAGCAAGTCAATCAGGCAAATACTACCTCTGACTTTAAAGAAACCGATGAGAAGGCCGGGTTACATGTTGTATTAAAAAGAAGAGTTAGGCCTAGACAGACAAATTATGAGAGAAGAGTGCCCAGGGCCAAACCAAGATAATAC
>OAMR01000546.1:644996-664718 GCA_900205405.1 Echinochloa crus-galli | reverse complement strand
ACTCTAAACGTGGAAGGCTAAAAGCATTCTTTATTTAAAAACAAAACCGTGGACGTGTTTCACTCGTGACGACACTGCCGAATACAGCTATATAGCCGAATCGGGTTCCATGAAGAAGGAACACACTTCGTCGATGATGATAGATCTATCAGATCGAATCGAATTCTAATCCACCAGATGATTAGCTCTAAGGCGACCCAAAAACCTGCATCTACCGCATGATACCCGGTTCTGTCAAGATCTACACAAGACCAACGAGCGTGAACCCCCGACACGTGGCAACCTAAATCGGTTTCGGACTCGGCTATGAGGGGATAAGTCATCGCATCGTGAAGTAGAGCCGATTCTAGCCGACCTAGATTGGGCAAAGGAGTGTTGCATCCAATAAAGTCACATAAATTGCATGTACTAGGAAGTACAGGAGTTTGTACGACAGCCCTCGATGGGGTCGAGTATTATGGAAGAATTGAAGAAATATACGAACTCACGTTCGATGGTTGCAAACCTCTTAAACCTGTCGTATTCAAATGCTATTGGTTTGATCCTAATGAAGGTCTTGATACAATTCCTAGTCGGACACGACTACAACACTTGTTTAAAAATAAATGACGAATCTTCGTGCCCATATTGCTTTCCTTGTTCGAACCGGCCTTTTCCTTATGTAGATCCACATCATCATGCCTTCCCGATTGCTACCGCTTTCGCATGCGGAACAATTGCCTCTGCCGAATGATGATGCATTCCCGACCGCAGAACGTCTTTACCGAATGCTCTGGGGAAAAACTCCTTTGCCGAATGGTATCTCTTCAATGAATCCGGCCCACATGTCAGCCTCTTCCTGGTGCCAATTTTTGGTGTCAACACATGCCCCTTCAATTTCGGGATAAAAAGATAACTTTATTTCGGAATTGACCAGAAGCACTCAATATTCCCAAGTTAGCTCTGTTCGGCACCCGCTTCTCCTTTTTGAATCTTCAGAGTCCTCATCCGGATCCGAACCCTAGGTCATCGACTTCCAAGATCCAATCTTCAAATGGCGAATCAAGATTTTGCCCTCCAGGTAAGCTTCAATCCCCTCAAACACATTCGGCATTTTTCTTTCGATTTGCATCTTGAATTTCTTCTCATCCCCTTCCATTCTTGATAGGCCCTAGCTGCCGAAATCCTCATCCCTGTTGAGGAAAAAGCCCCATCCTATTTCCTCGGCCCTGTAGGAGATTCAGATCCTTCCGAAATCATTGCGGCCGAACTACAGGAACTGTACACCCATATGATCATAAAGGTTCCTCCAAGCAGACAGGAGTGAAAACAGGGGTTGGATATAAGAGATACATTCAGAATCATATGTCTGATGGCCCTCTGACCGATGTTGAATACAGGGCCTTCCTGAATATGTGGCTATGCAGATCAGTCTTTTGTGGCAAGGCCAATGAGCCAACCTTGAATCATATTGTGATGGCTGAAGAGCTGGCTGCTGGAAAAGTCATCCCACTTGGGAAATATCTCCTGGGAAGTGTTTACCATATGCTCAACCAAACCACCCACCTGATGCACACTAACAAGAAGATCCCTTGTGTCAATGGTCCCTGGTGGTTTGTCCAAATGTGGCTGCAATTATACATGCACCAAATCGTTGCTATTGATCTCAACAGCCGAGACTTTCCCTCAACCAATTATAAAGAAGGAGAAACCCGGAGAACCAAAGGTTGTCAAACCTATGGAGAAGCTGCCTCCACTGTATCTATTAACAAGAACATTGGTGAACTGTTTGAGCTCTTCTTTAGAGGCTTTGCTCATCCTCTTTGGTTCCCATATTTGGACAATGACAATCTCACCCTCCCTTGTGAATTCAACTTTGAAACTGGATGCATTGATGTACAATCTGTAGCAATTTTCAATGCCTTCATCCAGCCCTGCATTCTGCCAGCCGAATTCTGTGGAGGGAGGTTAGTTCAAAGCACTTATGAATATTATCAGCCAAACATGATGGCTAGACAGTTGGGATGTGGCCAAGTGCCCCCAAGGCTATTTCTTCATGAATTTCTCAATCCTAGGGAGATTGTCAAAGATTCCACAGAGACAAGAAGGATTTTCACTTATAAATGCTGTGGAACTATCTATGCACCTGAGCCTTTTGTGCCAATAACATTTGTTCATCCTTCTTTCACTCTCTGGTGGCAAGAACTCCATGACCATATCTTCAACATGCCAATCCATCCCTTCTGCCTCGAGTTAATGCCTGATTATAAGCCAGCTTCAGAGGTAATATGCTTATTTCTTCATCTGTCTCAATAACATTAACCCCAATTGATTCTGACTCTGTTATTTTGCAGGACATAACATCTGCCCCTCTTGCCAGGGCAATTTTATACAAAACTGCAGGCCCAATATCTGCTTTGGGGCATCAATCTCCTACCTTGGCTCAGCTGATGGCTAGACAGGCTTCTTCAGATCCAATACTTACTAGACCATCTTCTGTCAAGAGGAGAACCCTTTCTTTAACTGCCCCTACTTACTAGACCATCATCTGTCAAGAGAAAAACCCTTTCTTTAGCTGCTCCCTTAGTTGTAAAGAAGAAAAGAACAAGCAGCAAAAAGGTTATCAGGGTCAGAGCCTTCTTTCTTTGACCATAATGCCATTGGTATTTTACTCAATTTTATTTCTCCTTGGTTTCAGGCCAAAGCACAGCAACCAGCAATCAGTGCAGATCCTGCCGATGCTTCATTGATTGGTAAAATTCTACCACTTTATCTTTTTTAACTTCTTTTTCATCGGCACTCATTCTTTGTTAACTGCAGAACAATCTTCAATGGATCCAATCTTGGAAAGCTCTTCCTCTCATCATGATTCATCTCTAGCTTTGCAACTTCTTCCCCAACCAGAGGCATTATCTCCACCAAGAAGTCTTCCAGTTTCTCCTCAGCAAGATACACAGAATCCTCCAATTGAGCCTGAAAGGCTTCCTTCTCCCATTCAGGAAGTCAGGAACGAGGTAAACACAACCATTTAATTTTCTCTACTCTTTTATTCAGCAGATTATTACTAATTCGGCAAGAACCATCTTTCAGGAGAAAATTGCTGTGGATGATCTAGTTGCCGAACAAGGAGAAGAAACTTCTTCTGGTCAAGCCTTATCAGAGGAGAACCAAGCAAAACTGAAGGAAATCCTCTCTTTTCTGCATAAGGACACTCGAGATCAAGTTAACAATGCTGATCTTTTAAGAGACTTGCTTGAATCATTTGATCAAGATCTTCCTGCCGATATCAAGACTTCTTTAGATCCAATTTCCAGGTTGGATGATCATTTTATCGCAGTGAAGCAAGCTCTGAAGAATCAATCTGCTCAACCAGCCTTGGAGCAAAGGAGAACTTTGGCCAAGCAATCTGTAAAAGACCTGCATACTCAAGCTCAGAATAGCAAGGAATTACTGACCAAATTGGAATCTGAACTTGAAATGAAGGAGGTCAGAAAAGCTGCACTTGAAGCCGAATTGAGAGATCTATCGGCCGAAATTGAAGCTGATGAGAAGAAGATAGCTGAGCTTCCCAAATTATCAGAGAAGATACGAAAGGAAGCTTCAGTAGCTCTGAACGAAGAAAAACAGCTCAAGGCAAAGCTTGCTGCTCTGGCTAGAACCCAAGAAGCTGACAAAAACTTATTAGAGAGCATTAGCAATATGATATCAGATGCTAAAAATGTAATTTCAAAATACTTGGGCTTGTAATTGTAACAAACAGTCTGTAGCCGAATGCTTTATCAATCCTGTAATCTTGCCATTTCTTATCTCCCTTTGTTTTATTGTGGAGATAACTCATTCGGCCAAGCTGATTGTAACAGTGTCAGACCCGAAAACGCCTCAAACACGACATAGCCGAATCTCATCCAGTCAAAACCGATTATGACTCGGCAAGAATCCCAAACGACATGGAAATCGATCGGTTGGAAAATCCTTTCCACCTTCCGAACTCCTTGGGATATGCACCACGATCTCCGGCCACGATTTCTTCGTTAGTTCTATAAATAAGAACCTTGAGCACTCCTAATCTTCCACCAAATCCTTCAACTCGAGCTCTCTGCTAGCCTGAGTCTCTTCCTCTTCCAGCACAGTAACTTCCAAGAAATCCTGATGTCCAACAACAGAAGACGCCCGGCCGTCGATGAAGCCGAAGGGAGCCGCGCCGGCGCTCGCCGGAGGTGATGACTGTCTGCCATTCCTTATCCTTTCCTCCAGATTTTGCATTATTCTCAACCTTTCCTTGTGCTTTCAGGCTTATCCAATGGAACCCCGTCGCTGCCCCACCTGCGGCTCCGGCTGCAGCGGATGATTCTTCGGAGTCATCTAGCCGGTCCTCCAGGCCCGACTGGGATCTGCGCTACTCAGATAGCGATGCCCGCCGATTCAAGCAGGAACGTGACGATACTCGGCGTGAGCTGGAGGTCGTCTCCAAACAAGCCGGGATCGCAGATCTGGAGTGGCAACACCAGCGCAGGCAGCTGCTCGAGGCCATCGACGGTAATTTCTGTGGTTCGCTTATCTTCAATCTGACCTCGAACTAATCCGCCGTTGCTTCGTAATCTTACAGATCGCGACGCCGAACTCGATCGGCTGAAGACATTGGTCGAGTCTTTGGCAAACAAGGTGAATGCTCCTGGGGACACGTCAGAAGCTCGCCTCGGTGCAGTGGCGGGCCGTATCGATGAGGTGGCCTCGCACGGCATCCATCTGGGCACTGCCGCAGGCCTAGTCGCCATGTCAACGCACACCGGCACCGACTACTCCAGGCTACCGACAGGCTTCGCCAATGGCAACCCGGAGGAGATCGACGACATCGAGGCCTCCATAGATCGCCTTGATGCTCATGGCGCCGCCATTGCCGATTCCATTCATCCCCAGTCTGTTCTGAACAAGCTATTCCATTAGTTTGTACTAGGGATCATGGAATGTCGGCAATAAAATTCATCTTTTGCAGCCCTTTTGTGATAACTTTGTCAAACTCATGATGCAAAATATTTGTACTAAGGGCAATACACTCTGGTATTGGCCATTGCTTCTTCTGTCAATATTTTTTTGTTCTGAAGACGGCTCTTTCCCGAATGCCGGCCTTTTCAATTGCTCTGACATTGAACTTTTTAATCAGCGATCAATCTCAACACTAGGATAATATTTCTTCAAGTATCTCCCAATGATAGTAGCAGTAAATTCCTCTCCTAGTAAAGTTTTTAGGATATATGCATTTCCAGGCACGCATCTGACCACTCTGAAAGGACCTTCCCAGTTTTGAGACCACTTACCGAATGCACTGTATTTAGTTCCAATCGGCAATATTGCTTTCCAAACCAAATCTCCTTCTACAAATTGCTTGACTTTTACCTTCTTATTGTAATATTTAGCGACTCGCATTTTATTTTTCTCAATATTCTCCAAGGCCCTGAGACGAATCATATGCAAATCTTCTAATTCGTCTATCATTAAATCATTATAATCTTTAGAACTTAAATCCTTTTGCAACTTTATTCTCCTTGAGTCTAATTGTATTTCCCATGGCAAGATAGCATGATGCCCATACACCAACTCATAGGGAGACGTCTGTGTAGCCCCATGTGGAGCCATTCGGTAAGCCCATAAAGCCTCACTGAGTACCGAATAGATCGGTTTCGGATTCGGCTATGAAGGGATAAGTGCCACTTTCTTGGCTTCTGATCAATCTTCTTCTGTATAATTTTAATCATAATCTTGTTAGAAGCCTCTGCCTGACCATTAGCTTGGGCATAATAAGGAGAAGAATTCAACAATTTGATGCCCATACTTTCAGCAAAATTCTGAACTCTGAAGATGTAAATGAGTCCCTTGATCTGTGGTGATTGTTTGAGGAATTCCAAATCTGTAAATGATATGTTCTTTAACAAATTCAACCATATTCTCTGATGTCACCTTCTTTAATGGAATCGCCTCAACCCACTTAGTAAAATAATCGGTTGCTAAAAGCACAAACTTATGCCCCTTGCTAGATGGAGGATTTATTTGGCCAATCAAATCTATTCCCCATCCTCTGAATGGCCATGGCTTGATAATAGGATTCAGACTGATGCTGGAACTCTCTGAATGTTTCCAAATCTCTGGCAATCTTGGCATCCTTGTAATATTCAAAGCAGTCTTCTAGCATTGTGGGCCAATAGTACCCAGTTCTCCTAATAACCCATTTCATTCGGTAAGCCGATTGATGTGCTCCACACAGCCCATCATGCACTTCACTTATCAGCCTTTTTGCTTCTTCTTGATTTAAGCAATGTAACAGCACCCCATCCAAGGATTTATAATATAAATTATCATCAAGAAGAACAAACTTTAAAGCTTTATACCTGAGCTTTCTAGAAACCTTTCGGGATGGATTCTCCAGATAATCAACAATTTCTTTTCTCCAATCATCTTCTGCCAGATTACTCCCGAAAGCATATACATCATTAGCAAAAACTTCTTGAAGCTCTTTATAACCCGAAGCACTTTGAGCTAATCTGTTCGCCTCTCATTGTCTTCCTAGGAATATGCCGCAGAATTACTGACTGAAACTCCTTTAAGATTTGCTTGCATTCCTCATAGTAATTCCTTAAGATATCGTTTCTGCACTCATATTCGCCATTTAGTTGCCTTATGACTAATTCTGAATCTCCAAAAATTTCAACTGCAATGGCCTTTGCTTCTCTCAAGTATTGAAGTCCTCTGAGCAACGCTCATACTCGGCTTGATTATTAGTGACAGTAGGTTGAATAGGAATAGCAAATTCAAATACCTCTCCTCTTGGCGAAATTAACAAAATACCTACTCCACCACCTTTGTCACATGAAGATCCATCGAAGAATAATACCCAAGGAGTAATTTCAAGCAAATTAGTTGATGAATCGCGATGTTCAGTAATGAAGTCAGCAATAATCTGTCCTTTAACAGCTTTGCCGATTCAAACCTTAACTCAAATTCAGACAAAGCTAAAATCCATTTGCCAATCCTTCCGTTCAAAATTGGCATAGACAACATGTGCTTTATCACATCAAATTTTGAATACACAATGCATTCGGCATGTAGCAAGTAGTGCCGAAATTTTGTACAGGAGTAGTAAACACATAAACAAAGTTCTCGGTAGCCGAATACCTCGTTTCGGGATCAAGCAATTTCGGCTAAGGTATGCAACTACCCTTTCCTTTCCCTCAAATTCTTGTATGAGGGCCGATCCAATAGTTTGGGCATCGGCCGCCACGTACAACTTAAAAGGCTTGTTTAGCTGTGGAGGTACCAATACTGGTGGTTCTTTCATGTATTCCTTGATCTCATCGAAAGCCTTTTGTTGTTCGTCACCCCATACAAACTTCTGATCCTTCTTGACTTTTAGCAGTGAAGAGAAAGGCAACACCTTTTGTGATAAGTTTGATATGAATCTTCTTACGAAATTGATCTTACCAAGTAATGACTGTAATTCCTTAAGATTAGTTGGAGGAACAACTTCATCAATGGTTTCATACTTTTCTTGCCAACTCCTATTCCTCCTTCATGCACCAGAAATCCCAGAAATTCTCCTGCCGAAACTCCAAAAGCACATTTATTTGGGTTCATCTTGAGCCCATGTTTCCTAGTGCACTCTAGAGTTTTCCTTATGTCGGCCAAATGTGCTTCATGATCCAATGACTTAATCACAACATCATCGATATATATCTCCACAATCTTGCCGATCAACTCATGAAAAATATAATTCATGGCTCTCTGATAAGTTGCACCAGCATTCTTCAAACCAAACGTCATGACAACCCATTCAAACAACCCTATATGTCCTGGACATCTGAAAGCTGTTTTCGCTATATCTTCCAATGCCATAAAAATTTGATTGTACCCTGCATTACCATCCATGAAACTAATCACTTTATATCCAGCAGCAGCATCAACCAACGAGTCAGCAAGGCATTGGATATCCATCCATGGGTGTAGCTCTGTTCAGATCTCTAAAGTCTATGCAAACTCTCATCTTCCCATTTTTCTTGTACACAGGAACAATATTAGAGATCCATTCTGCATATCTGCATGGCCGAATAAAATTTGCTGCTATTAATCTTTCCACTTCTTTCTTCACATCGGCCAACACTTCATCTTTGTAGATTTTCCGGGGTGGTTGCTTGTAAGGTTTATAACCAGGCTTGATCGGCAATCGATGCTCAACAATGGAACGATCTAAACCAGGCATCTCCGAATAATCCCAAGCAAAGCAATCTTGTATTCTTTTAACAACTCAATCAACTTTTCTCTGAAAACTGAATCCAAGCTAGCACTGATGAATATCGGCCTTGGTTTGTCACCATCTCCAATGTCTACTTCTTCTAATTTATCAGCCGACACAAATCCACGTCCTAGCTTCCCATCAGTCCCATCGATTGGATTATCCATTAAAAATTACTAAAAGAGCCGACTGCTTCGATCGGCTGTTGATCACTGCTGACTGGCTCAACAGGACCTTCTCCCCAGTCCTTACCTGAGAAGCAATCTATGCCTTGATATTCCCAGAAGGCTGGTTCCACATTAGCCACGCTAATTGAATCATCTGCTGGGACAATTTCCACTTCATCATCTATCCACTGAATAAGCTGCTGATGCATAGTAGATGGAATACAGCAATTCGCATGGATCCAATCCCTTCCAAGTAGCAAGCTGTATGCCCCTTTGCCTTCAATAACAAAGAAGGTTGTAAGCAGAATCTTAGACCCAATCATCAGATCTACATGTACACATCCTTTGGTGTCCGAAGGATTTCCAGCAAAATCATTCAAAACTATGCTTGTTGGCGTTAAATCTCCAGGGCTCATGCCAAGTTTCCTGAATGTATTGTATGGCATCACATTAACAGCAGCTCCACCATCAACAAACATCTTCGTCAGTGGCTTTCCGTTGACATATCCTCTTAAGTACAGTGGCTTCATGTGCCGATTCTGGACTGGCTTCTCGAAAATAGCTTGCTTATTCAATACCAATTGTGCCATTAACCCACATTGCTCGGCTTCATCCACTTCTGACAATATCTCTTCCTGTACAATTGATTAGCTGGCCATGAATTCATTCGCAAGAAACATACCATGCATGTAGGAGCCGAATGACCCGATTCGTCAGGTTTGTCTTTTGGACGCCATATCGATCTCATCCTGGTTTTATGGACAAAAAAAAAGATGTGTATAAGAGACAGAAATAAAAAAGGTGAACGGGAAGGATGAACCAGTAGCCAAGATGATAGCTAGCAACAAAGACGGAACTCCGACACAAAGAGATTGGGTTAGGAACTTAGGGTCATATGCACTTTAAGAAATAAGAAACCTCTTCGCAAAGCTATGTGTCGATGGTGGATGTCGGATGGTGAGACGAAGAAGACCCCTCCTAGCAGTGATGGAAGACAATATATCGGCGATGGAGATGGGAGGTGGACATAATTGCCGAAAGTTTCGTCTTAGCAGCGGCCATGGAGAGTGGCATCGCCTTTGATATTTCGCTTGAGGCAATTATACCGGCAATATGTAGGGTACAGGCAAGTCTGCGCGGCGACCAGCTTGAAGCCAAACGGATGCGATTTCTTTACCTTAATTATTTTTTGATGGCGTAGAATTACTGACTGAAACTCCTTCAGGATTTGCTTGCATTCTTCATAGTAATTCCTTAAGATATCGTTTTTGCACTCATATTCGCCATTTAGTTGCCTTATGACTAATTCTGAATCTCCAAAAATTTCAACTGCAATGGCCTTTGCTTCTCTCAAGTATTGAAGTCCTCTGAGCAACGCTTCATACTCGGCTTGATTATTAGTGACAGTAGGTTGAATAGGAATAGCAAATTCAAATACCTCTCCTCTTGGCGAAATTAACAAAATACCTACTCCACCACCTTTGTCACATGAAGATCCATCGAAGAATAATACCCAAGGAGTAATTTCAAGCAAATTAGTTGATGAATCACGATGTTCAGTAATGAAGTCAGCAATAATCTGTCCTTTAACAGCTTTTGCCGATTCAAACCTTAACTCAAATTCAGACAAAGCTAAAATCCATTTGCCAATCCTTCCGTTCAAAATTGGCATAGACAACATGTGCTTTATCACATCAAATTTTGAATACACAATGCATTCGGCATGTAGCAAGTAGTGCCGAAATTTTGTACAGGAGTAGTAAACACATAAACAAAGTTTCTCGGTAGCCGAATACCTCGTTTCGGGATCAAGCAATTTCCGGCTAAGGTATGCAACTACCCTTTCCTTTCCCTCGAATTCTTGTATGAGGGCCGATCCAATAGTTTGGGCATCGGCCGCCACGTACAACTTAAAAGGCTTGTTTAGCTGTGGAGGTACCAATACTGGTGGTTCTTTCATGTATTCCTTGATCTCATCGAAAGCCTTTTGTTGTTCGTCACCCCATACAAACTTCTGATCCTTCTTGATTTTTAGCAGTGAAGAGAAAGGCAACACCTTTTGTGATAAGTTTGATATGAATCTTCTTACGAAATTGATCTTGCCAAGTAATGACTGTAATTCCTTAAGATTAGTTGGAGGAACAACTTCATCAATGGTTTTCATACTTTTCTTGCCAACTCCTATTCCTCCTTCATGCACCAGAAATCCCAGAAATTCTCCTGCCGAAACTCCAAAAGCACATTTATTTGGGTTCATCTTGAGCCCATGTTTCCTAGTGCACTCTAGAGTTTTCCTTATGTCGGCCAAATGTGCTTCATGATCTAATGACTTAATCACAACATCATCAATATATATCTCCACAATCTTGCCGATCAACTCATGAAAAATATAATTCATGGCTCTCTGATAAGTTGCACCAGCATTCTTCAAACCAAACGTCATGACAACCCATTCAAACAACCCTATATGTCCTGGACATCTGAAAGCTGTTTTCGCTATATCTTCCAATGCCATAAAAATTTGATTGTACCCTGCATTACCATCCATGAAACTAATCACTTTATATCCAGCAGCAGCATCAACCAACGAGTCAGCAATAGGCATTGGATATCCATCCATGGGTGTAGCTCTGTTCAGATCTCTAAAGTCTATGCAAACTCTCATCTTCCCATTTTTCTTGTACACAGGAACAATATTAGAGATCCATTCTGCATATCTACATGGCCGAATAAAATTTGCTGCTATTAATCTTTCCACTTCTTTCTTCACATCGGCCAATACTTCATCTTTGTAGATTTTCCGGGGTGGTTGCTTGTAAGGTTTATAACCAGGCTTGATCGGCAATCATGCTCAACAATGGAACGATCTAAACCGGGCATCTCTGAATAATTAATGGAACGATCTAAACCAGGCATCTCCGAATAATCCGAAGCAAAGCAATCTTTGTATTCTTTTAACAACTCAATCAACTTTTCTCTGAAAATTGAATCCAAGCTAGCACTGATGAATATCGGCCTTGGTTTGTCACCGTCTCCAATGTCTACTTCTTCTAATTTATCAGCCGACACAAATCCATATCCTAGCTTACCATCAGTTCCATCGATTGGATTATCCATTGATTTCCCGTGGTGCCGAATGCCATATCACCATATGTACGAGGTTTCGGCAATGCATGCTGAAGCTCTTGCTGAATCGGCTGGCCATAAACAATCTATGCCTTGATATTCCCAGAAGGCTGGTTCCACATTAGCCACGCTAATTGAATCATCTGCTGGGACAATTTCCACTTCATCATCTATCCATTGAATAAGCTGTTGATGCATAGTAGATGGTATACAACAATTCGCATGGATCCAATCCCTTCCAAGTAGCAAGCTATATGCCCCTTTGCCTTCAATAACGAAGAAGGTTGTAAGCAGAATCTTAGAGCCAATCATCAGATCTACATGTACACATCCTTTGGTGTCCGAAGGATTCCCAGCAAAGTCATTCAAAACTATTCTTGTTGGCGTTAAATCTCCAGGGCTCATGCCAAGTTTTCTGAATGTATTGTATGGCATCACATTAACAGCAGCTCCACCATCAACAAACATCTTCGTTAGTGGCTTTCCGTTGACATATTCTCTTAAGTACAGTGGTTTCATGTGCCGATTCTGGACTGGCTTCTCGAAAATAGCTTGTTTAGTCAATACCAATTGTGCCATTAACCCACATTCCTCGGCTTCATCCACTTCTGACAATATCTCTTCCTGTACAATTTGATTAGCTGGAGCCATGAATTCATTCGGCAAGAAACATACCATGCATGTAGGAGCCGAATGACCCGATTTGTTGGGTTTGTCTTTTGGACGCCATATCGATCTCATCCTGGTTCCTGCTCGCTTCAACTCTTGATTCCTCAGACGTTGGACTCTTCTCTTCTGGCTCTTTCTTAAACCAGGTGGACACCACTGTCCTTTCTGCCAGACATACTCACGATCTTCTTCTTCATGATCAATCCATCTATGATCAGCACGTCTTTTGCTTGGTTGATCATCATTCTTATATATTTTTAGACGCCGATCATCACTAGGATGTATCCTTCCAATTCTTTCGTGGACGGATCGGCGATTGGCAACATTTTGCCTATGTTCGACATATCCATTGTTGCATTCAGGACAGTTATTCCATGTAGGCAGCTTTAAACCTTCATTCCAACAGTGTCTGAAAAAGACACAATCCCAATGTGCACGCTCTTGTTCTCGGACATATTCCTCTTGTTCTTCCTCATACCTTTCTTCTTCGCGCCTTCTTTTCTCCTCCTCATACTCACGTCTCTGGTAGCGTTCCTTTTCTTGCTGACGCTGTCACTTATTGAGGAGAATACGCGATGTGATCTTGGGTTTAGAAGAATTCCCAACTTCAAATCGGCTACTCGGGAAGCGAGGCCTCTCCTCGCGAATCTGTTCAATCGTGATTTGCCGATTAGGATCTACCGAGCCACTCTGCTTCGCTTTCTTCGACGTCAGGACTCTCATTTTTTTATGTCTCTTTCTTGGTTGATCATCAAAACGCCGATCATCACTAAGATGCACCCTACCAATTCTTTCATGGACAGATCGGCGATTGGCAACATTTTGCCTATGTTCGACATACCCATTATTGCACTCAGGACAGTTATTCTTTGTAGGCAGCTTTAAACCTTCGTTCCAACAGTGTCTGAAGAATGCACACCCCCAATGCGCTCGTTCCTGCTCTCGAGCATACTCTTCTTGTTCTTCCTCAAACCTTTCTTCTTCGTGCCTTCTTTCCTCTTCCTCGTATTCACGCCTTTGAAAACGCTCTTTTTCTTGCTGACGCTGCCATTTGTTGAGGAGAATACGTGTAGTAACTCTAGGTTTAAAGGATTCTCCCACTTCAAATCGGCTATTTGGGAACCGAAGATCTTTCTGGCGAATCTGTTCAATTGTGATCTGCCGAGTAGGATCAACTGAACCATCCTGCTTTGCCTTCTTTGAGGTTAAAACTTTCAATCTTCCCTTTTCTCCAGATGGAACAGCATTTACCATATTAACTGAGAACCCGATCATATTCTGAGGGAAAGGGTTACTGTCCAGTTTCATTTTGTTGTCGAATTTCAAATGTCCTTCCTGGATAGCTTTCTGAATCTTCATCCTAAAGACTCTGCATTCATTAATGGAATGAGAATTTCTATCATGAAACCCACAGTACCTCTTATCTTTCACTCCATCGGGCCGAAGCATAGAATGCCCCTCTGGCAATTTGATTCGGCCTTCTTTCACCAGGAACTCAAATAATTTGTCTGCCTTAGTCACATCAAAATCATATGTTCCTTTCATCTGTTTGATCCATCTTTGAGTCATTGTAACTGGTTCTTTGCTCCACACTATCTCTGCTGCAGCTATTTCCTCGCTATCTTCATACTCATCTTCTTGATCTGCTCTTTCAAGGAATTGGTTATAGATGTCAGCTACATCATTATTTTTAGCAAATCTGACATCTTTCTTGAAACCATATGCCTGGTTACTCATCAAGGCCAATCTGTGCGACAACTGGCCCAAATCATCAAACTCCATCCCGAACAGCTTCTCCCGAATGGCAGGCAGCATGCCAGCTACAGCCATACCAGCCAGCTGGTCATCAGGTATGTTCAGAGAAAAGCACATCTCTTAGTTTCCCTAAACCTCCTGAGGAACTCTGTAGGTGTTTCATTATTCCTCTGCCTTAAGCTGGTCAAATCAACCAACTTTTTCTCGGTACTGCCAATGTAGTAATGAGTATGGAATTTCTGCTCCAGGTCTTTCCAAGTACAAATTGACTGAGCGGGTAAAGAAGCAAACCATGTAAAAGCTGGACCCGTCAGTGACAGAGGAAAGTATCTGATTCTGAAAGCCTCATCTGCCGAAGCTTCTCCAAGCTGCATCAGATATCGAGCTATATGTTCTACAGTGCTTGTATCGTCTTGTCCTGAGAACTAAGTAAACTCTGTAGGCACCTTGACTCTATTCGGCAATGATACCCTTTGGTACCATTCAGGGAAAGGAGACGAGTACATGTATCCCTGATTTTTAGGCTTCAGACCGAATTGATTTTGCAATACATCGGTCATTTTTTGCACCATGAGGTCAATACTGGTGTCTTGATTCCCTGGTCTCCCAGCAAGCATACCTGCAGTACCAACATATCCAGGATTCGGGAGAGCGTCGATAGCATTGTAATCCATAAACTCTGAATATCCGTTTCCATACAAATCCCTCTGCAGTCTGTTGTTCAAGGGAGATATCTTGTAAGCAGAAGCAGGCGGATTCCCTGTGGTGCCGAATGCCATATCACCGTATGTGCGAGTTTTCGGCAGTGCAAGCTGAGGATCTTGCCGAATCGGTTGTCCATTTATATCTTTAACACCAGAACCATTTATATCGGGCAATATTTCTTCCTGTACAATTTGATTAGCTGGAGCCATGAATTCATTCGGCAAGAAACATACCATGCATGTAGGAGCCGAATGACTATGTTCGTCAGGCCTGTCTTTTGGGAGCCATATCGATTTCATCCTAGGCCTTGCTTGCTTTAATTCTTGATTCCTCAGGCGTTGAACTCTTCTCTTCTGACTCCTTCTTAAACCAGGTGGACACCACTGTCCTTTTTGCCAAACATACTCACGATCTTCTTCCTCATGATCAATCCATCTGCAATCAGCATGTCTCTTTCTTGGTTGATCATCAAAACGCCGATCATCACTAAGATGCACCCTACCAATTCTTTCATGGACAGATCGGCGATTGGCAACATTTTGCCCATGTTCGACATACCCATTATTGCACTCAGGACAGTTATTCTTTGTAGGCAGCTTTAAACCTTCGTTCCAACAGTGTCTGAAGAATGCACACCCCCAATGCGCTCGTTCCTGCTCTCGAGCATACTCTTCTTGTTCTTCCTCAAACCTTTCTTCTTCGCGTCTTCTTTTCTCCTCCTCGTATTCACGCCTTTGAAAACGCTCTTTTTCTTGCTGACGCTGCCATTTGTTGAGGAGAATACGTGTAGTAACTCTAGGTCTAAAGGATTCGCCCACTTCAAATCGGCTATTCGGGAACCGAAGATCTTTCCGGCGAATTTGTTCCATTGTGATCTGCCGAGTAGGATCAACTGAACCATCCTGCCCTGCCTTCTTTGAGGTTAAAACTTTCAATCTTCCCTTTTCTCCAGATGGAACAGCATTTACCATATTAACCGAGAACCCGATCATATTCTGAGACCGTATCCGTCTTGCATTCAAAGTTAAACCTGCCTTTTCCTTACACTTGATCCACGTCATCACGCACTCCCGAATGCCTCCTGCGGAACAGTTTTCTTGCCGAATGACAATGCGTTCCCGACCGCAGCACGTCTTTACCGAATGCTCTGGGGAAAAACTCCTTTGCCGAATGATATCTCTTCAACGAATCCGGCCCACATGTCAGCCTCTTCCTGGTGCCAATTTTTGGTGTCAACAGAAAACAACACGTGTACGCGCAAGCGCACGATCCATCGTTGCCATGATCCAACCAGTTAAGATCATATCATCGATTTTCACCGTAGAGAGCAATCCATCGAGCACCAAATAATGCTTCAGCAAGACCATTGTCAGGTACAACCAACTAAGACCAAACTCGAGGATTTCTCCCTTGAGTCGAGAAATCTAAACCAAAAAAGTATCACCAATTTGAAGCCCATCAATGCTATTTCGACCATCTTACTGAGCCAATACCCCCACGCTACCCAATCTTGAACAACAACGATCGGTCATTAACTCACGCTATCCCACGATGACTTTGCCACCAAGTAGCAAATAGGCACAGGCGCAACGTCCACAAGATCCATCAATTGATGGAAGCATCAGCTGAGTAAAAGATCCGTGTGTCGAAACCAAGATGGCTAATCTCCAAGATTGTAAAGAGGATATCAGTTGTGAACGAAGATGTTGACGTCAGATGTAGATACATAAATACCGCCATCGAGTCGAAGAGTTGCAGGCCGCACAGGCCCGCCAACGGCTGCCGCCGCTGTACACGCCAGATCTCACTCCGGTGTTCACGAATCTGGATAGGTTATCAGGAGAAGCCTCGCCGCCGCCATCCTGGCGGCCACAGGGGCTACCCTGGCGGCGACGAGGATGAGAGAATGGGGAGGGCGGAGCTGGTGGTGGTGGCGGCGCAGGTTCTGCCACGTGCGGTCACGTGCGGGTGCAGGTTCCGCTCGGGTGCTGCGGAAAGTCCTTCCGGTGTTTTTTCAGCCTCATTAAAAACCTAGGTATGAGAAAAACCTTGATAGAAAACACTCATTGGACAAAAAGTGCAATATTCATAATCTCAAAATTATTGTCTTAGATTTTAACAACGTAACTAGCCCTAAAATATATTTCCTTTTACATCTTTTCGAAAAGGGAAGTTTTTATTAATTCTATAACGTTACATTGAGATGATACAACAGAACTTGAATTCATCCGGGCCTCTCCTTCTTTCCTTTTACCCTTGTGAGCCAAAATATTAGACCAGGATTATTGAGCACAAAATGGACTCAAAATGAAATAAAGAAACTACAAAGAAATTGTTGAAATCAAAAGTATTAAAATGATTTGAGAGTTGTTTTACAATGATTCGAGAGGTACCCACCGGTACCTAAAAATACCTTGTGTAAATCAATGATTGGTCTGACTATTTTTTTGGTACCTGGGTCTACAAATTTGATAGCTCTAGGTACCTCCGGGTACTCCATTTGTTTCCAACATCTGATTCCTTGGAACTAATGGCGCTAATTAATTATAATTATTTTAAAACTAGCAATTATGCCCGTGGGATACGACGGGTAAAAATAATACAATATACAAAAAATGTATCACTACCAAAAAATACAACATCCGCACCCCTCAAATGCCTCGGCATATTTTGGACCCGGTGCTAAAAGTGCATTAGCACCGGGTCGAACATCCGGGTGCCCTCGGGGACTCTTTTGCACCGGTTGGTAACACCAACCGGCGCTAAAACGTGACCTTTAGCACCAGTTGATGTTAGCAACTGGTGCTAAAGGCCCTCACCCTTTAGCACCGGGTCGTAACACCACCCGGTGCTAAAGGTACCCTAACACCACCGACCCGGTGCTAAAGGCCCTTTCGCACCGGTTCATAAATACGATCCGGTGCTAAAGGGGATGTCACATGATACTACAAAAGGATAGCATCTTTTATCTCATCACATGTGTAGCGTAGGTGAGATGGTTAGGTGGGTACACTGAGCCAAGAGGTCTTGAGTTCGAATCCCGCAACACGCAAATATGCAAATATTTTTTGCTAGTGCCCCCACCTTTAGCACCGGTTATTTTACCCGGTGCTAAAGGTGGCACCCTTTAGCACCGGAAGATTGGCACCGGGTGGGAAACCCGGTGCTAAAGGGGGTTTCCCACCCGGTGCCAATGTGCATGATTCTGGTAGTGCCAGGACCAGCTATATCCTGATGTTTTTACAACTACACAACTAAAATTAACACAACCTAAAATTGACCGCCAGAGGGTCCCTTTCGCTGGTACGATTGGAAATCAAATCTAACTGCTTGGTCCAAAAATATCAAATCTAATCAGACAGCTAAAGATGGATGATCATTAAATTGGAGAGAAGGAAGTACCTGGGCTGGCTGGTTGCTTCTGCTGGCCCGAGCTGGACCTAGATAGTAGATACGGAAATAGCCATGGAGCCCTTGCCTCTTATAGGAGTCATCAATAGTGGAACGGAATGCAATGGGAAAGAAGAGCCTCCTCCTCAAGTCGCAGCTCATCTCTTGCATCTAGGTGGCACGGGCAAGGGTCGAGGGAGAGTAAGGGAGGTGGCAGGACACGGTGCTTGATGGCAGCGAAGAGAACCGGCCGGGAGGAGTGTGTTGCACGCTCAACGCCTGGGACTCCATGGCGTGGTGTGGGACGGCGGCATAACTGGGTGGTAGAGGAGAGGGAGCGAATGGGAGATGGTGCGGAGCAGCGTGAAGCGGATGCGGCCTGCAGGAGGCAGCAATGCGTCAAGGGCATCACCATAGAGGGAAGGTGATGACGACGCGATACAGCCGAGGGCGCTCGCCGTTTTTGATGGGGAGATGGGGGGCGGCGCTTATTACCGTGGAGTAGGGAGTTCCGAGAAAAAGAGGAATGCGGGGGAGCGGAAATCATGGGGAGCAAGGACGACGATGCAAAACGAGAGTCGGCGGGACCATGGTTTGCTTCACGAAATCTTCTTCCAATTACGCTTTTTAGACTAGGCATAGAGATAGAGGTTTGCGTAGAACGTGAAGGTCTCATCTTTGGTCACGTATGAAGGTATCATCAACTCAGGTCGATCATATGGATGCCCGAGAAGACTAAGGCACTGTTTGGATCTATGGGCAAATGGCAAATGACATCTATTTTGCCCTTTTTTTGTTGTGTTCATGTGCCCAATTTCTATGGAATTCGTGGGGTGCTAACCGAGGATCAAAAGGGACACATTCATATTTTCACAATTCTAGAGGATAGGAGGTTTTGGTCAAATATTAATTTGTTTGCAAAAGAGACTTAATTACTATTTTAGAATCACCCTTCGGTCCACTATATTTTTCCCGGGTAGTTTTGGTCCAGAGACTAATCACTAGCATTAGTCCATGGTCTAAGTTTGAGAGGAGCCGGAGCCTATTTAGTCCTGGCTTGTAACATCAAATGGGACTCGGCATTACAAACCAGTACTAAAGATCCTCTTGGAACTAGTCTAGATATATATAATTATAACTGGGAGTAAAGGATCAGTTTTAGTCTCGGTTGGTGTTATCATCCGTTACTAAAAGTTATCCTTAGATGAATTTAAAAAGAGAACACTTATGACTATGTCCCGGATGCCTCGTATGCTGCCCATGACGGGTTACAATGAGCACAGTGGATTAAAATTAGTCGAATCATCAATAGGTTATAACCTAAGTCTATTAGCAGGGACTTCCTCTATTGTAGAGATCTACAGCATAAATTAGTGGAACTTGAAAAAAATACATGTGAGTCTGAGTTATTACCTGGAAAATTGTGTTGCGAATAAGAACTCTTGGGAGATCCGACTTGAGAAACGGTGCACCACTCCTGTTCTTAGCAAAAGACAGCAAGCATTTCTTGATGAACTGATCTGCAGCAGTCTTCACCATTTGTTGATGTTCATCAGACAATTCTTCAAAAGTGACATCAAGAATGTCTTTTAATTCAGGCATCTTCGAAGCTTGTAGTCCAGAAATCTACCATGCATGTAGGAGCCGAAT
>OAMR01000546.1:590171-634826 GCA_900205405.1 Echinochloa crus-galli | reverse complement strand
TCTTTTGTCTGAATGTAGACTATCAAATTCTGAAACTAACCCAACTTGAATCACCTCAATCGGAATTTGGTGGCTCGAGGTATAAAATAAACAAGACAGCTGTGTCAGGACCACGGGACAGATTCTGGTTACTCCAATAAAACCATTATATCTCTCTGCCAGAATCTCCAAAAATCACGAAAAATTCCCAGAATCCTAGGTTATCAAGTCCTTAATCCAACCCAACTAGATTTACATCAAACGGGGTTCTGAAGCTCCCGAAACAATTCGAACAGTACCAGGATCTCATGTAGCAGCGAGAACCGATTGTTGCATAACTTGATTTATAAGAGAGGTACGATTACATGGGTAAAGCGGTGGTTGCGGGATAAGATCGGAGACCAAGATAACTCAAACTAACTAACTTTATTGATTTAATAATTACTCAATTGTGGTCATCACTCCACAATTAAGTTCAATCATTACAAAGATCCAAATCACACACTTAGCACGAAAGCAAACATCTCTACCACACTTTTAAACCGAACTAAATCACACGCTATGCACGTGTCTCAACGATTCTAAACGTACTGAACTATCAAAAGAGAGGGTATCCTATCTTAATAGGTATGGGTGAAGCAGCTAGACGATCCACCAAGCACTCTCTAGTGGGGCGGTGAATGACCCATCAACCCTTCTATATCTTCATCCAAGGGCGGAAGTGCTTCTCCCTTGAGTTCAGCTATCAGCCTCTTGTTCTTCCTTCGTTCAGCAGCGAGTTCTTCACGCACTTCTTGTAGCTCTCTTGTGGTGTCATCGGCGTGCACGTGGAGTCTGAGGTTAGAAGCCTCTGAGTGGGCGTCCTTCATGGGCCCGCCTTCCACCATTGTCATTCCTGACCTGTTTTCGGTAGGTCGGTGGCCTGGCCTTAGTCCTGCTCTTCTCTGCCACCACCAGAGCCACTTGTTTGAGCTCATGATGATGGCGTGTCCATCACAGTGTTAACTAAGCAGGAGTAGTTTATTAGGAGGATACGGTGTTGATTTCATCAGGCGTCGCCTGGTCTCCCCCCGAGTTCTATGTCGGCCTTCGTGCCGTATCCTTGTGTATGTGGTTGTCGGCCTTCGTGCCGTATCCTTGTGTATGTGGTTGTCGGCCTTCGTGCCGTATCCTTGTGTATGTGGTTGTCGGCCTTCGTGCCGTATCCTTGTGTATGTGGTTGTCGGCCTTCGTGCCGTATCCTTGTGTATGTGGTTGTCGGCCTTCGTGCCGTATCCTTGTGTATGTGGTTGTCGGCCTTCGTGCCGTATCCTTGTGTATGTGGTTGTCGGCCTTCGTGCCGTATCCTTGTGTATGTGGTTGTCGGCCTTCGTGCCGTATCCTTGTGTATGTGGTTGTCGGCCTTCGTGCCGTATCCTTGTGTATGTGGTTGTCGGCCTTCGTGCCGTATCCTTGTGTATGTGGTTGTCGGCCTTCGTGCCGTATCCTTGTGTATGTGGTTGTCGGCCTTCGTGCCGTATCCTTGTGTATGTGGTTGTCGGCCTTCGTGCCGTATCCTTGTGTATGTGGTTGTCGGCCTTCGTGCCGTATCCTTGTGTATGTGGTTGTCGGCCTTCGTGCCGTATCCTTGTGTATGTGGTTGTCGGCCTTCGTGCCGTATCCTTGTGTATGTGGTTGTCGGCCTTCGTGCCGTATCCTTGTGTATGTGGTTGTCGGCCTTCGTGCCGTATCCTTGTGTATGTGGTTGTCGGCCTTCGTGCCGTATCCTTGTGTATGTGGTTGTCGGCCTTCGTGCCGTATCCTTGTGTATGTGGTTGTCGGCCTTCGTGCCGTATCCTTGTGTATGTGGTTGTCGGCCTTCGTGCCGTATCCTTGTGTATGTGGTTGTCGGCCTTCGTGCCGTATCCTTGTGTATGTGGTTGTCGGCCTTCGTGCCGTATCCTTGTGTATGTGGTTGTCGGCCTTCGTGCCGTATCCTTGTGTATGTGGTTGTCGGCCTTCGTGCCGTATCCTTGTGTATGTGGTTGTCGGCCTTCGTGCCGTATCCTTGTGTATGTGGTTGTCGGCCTTCGTGCCGTATCCTTGTGTATGTGGTTGTCGGCCTTCGTGCCGTATCCTTGTGTATGTGGTTGTCGGCCTTCGTGCCGTATCCTTGTGTATGTGGTTGTCGGCCTTCGTGCCGTATCCTTGTGTATGTGGTTGTCGGCCTTCGTGCCGTATCCTTGTGTATGTGGTTGTCGGCCTTCGTGCCGTATCCTTGTGTATGTGGTTGTCGGCCTTCGTGCCGTATCCTTGTGTATGTGGTTGTCGGCCTTCGTGCCGTATCCTTGTGTATGTGGTTGTCGGCCTTCGTGCCGTATCCTTGTGTATGTGGTTGTCGGCCTTCGTGCCGTATCCTTGTGTATGTGGTTGTCGGCCTTCGTGCCGTATCCTTGTGTATGTGGTTGTCGGCCTTCGTGCCGTATCCTTGTGTATGTGGTTGTCGGCCTTCGTGCCGTATCCTTGTGTATGTGGTTGTCGGCCTTCGTGCCGTATCCTTGTGTATGTGGTTGTCGGCCTTCGTGCCGTATCCTTGTGTATGTGGTTGTCGGCCTTCGTGCCGTATCCTTGTGTATGTGGTTGTCGGCCTTCGTGCCGTATCCTTGTGTATGTGGTTGTCGGCCTTCGTGCCGTATCCTTGTGTATGTGGTTGTCGGCCTTCGTGCCGTATCCTTGTGTATGTGGTTGTCGGCCTTCGTGCCGTATCCTTGTGTATGTGGTTGTCGGCCTTCGTGCCGTATCCTTGTGTATGTGGTTGTCGGCCTTCGTGCCGTATCCTTGTGTATGTGGTTGTCGGCCTTCGTGCCGTATCCTTGTGTATGTGGTTGTCGGCCTTCGTGCCGTATCCTTGTGTATGTGGTTGTCGGCCTTCGTGCCGTATCCTTGTGTATGTGGTTGTCGGCCTTCGTGCCGTATCCTTGTGTATGTGGTTGTCGGCCTTCGTGCCGTATCCTTGTGTATGTGGTTGTCGGCCTTCGTGCCGTATCCTTGTGTATGTGGTTGTCGGCCTTCGTGCCGTATCCTTGTGTATGTGGTTGTCGGCCTTCGTGCCGTATCCTTGTGTATGTGGTTGTCGGCCTTCGTGCCGTATCCTTGTGTATGTGGTTGTCGGCCTTCGTGCCGTATCCTTGTGTATGTGGTTGTCGGCCTTCGTGCCGTATCCTTGTGTATGTGGTTGTCGGCCTTCGTGCCGTATCCTTGTGTATGTGGTTGTCGGCCTTCGTGCCGTATCCTTGTGTATGTGGTTGTCGGCCTTCGTGCCGTATCCTTGTGTATGTGGTTGTCGGCCTTCGTGCCGTATCCTTGTGTATGTGGTTGTCGGCCTTCGTGCCGTATCCTTGTGTATGTGGTTGTCGGCCTTCGTGCCGTATCCTTGTGTATGTGGTTGTCGGCCTTCGTGCCGTATCCTTGTGTATGTGGTTGTCGGCCTTCGTGCCGTATCCTTGTGTATGTGGTTGTCGGCCTTCGTGCCGTATCCTTGTGTATGTGGTTGTCGGCCTTCGTGCCGTATCCTTGTGTATGTGGTTGTCGGCCTTCGTGCCGTATCCTTGTGTATGTGGTTGTCGGCCTTCGTGCCGTATCCTTGTGTATGTGGTTGTCGGCCTTCGTGCCGTATCCTTGTGTATGTGGTTGTCGGCCTTCGTGCCGTATCCTTGTGTATGTGGTTGTCGGCCTTCGTGCCGTATCCTTGTGTATGTGGTTGTCGGCCTTCGTGCCGTATCCTTGTGTATGTGGTTGTCGGCCTTCGTGCCGTATCCTTGTGTATGTGGTTGTCGGCCTTCGTGCCGTATCCTTGTGTATGTGGTTGTCGGCCTTCGTGCCGTATCCTTGTGTATGTGGTTGTCGGCCTTCGTGCCGTATCCTTGTGTATGTGGTTGTCGGCCTTCGTGCCGTATCCTTGTGTATGTGGTTGTCGGCCTTCGTGCCGTATCCTTGTGTATGTGGTTGTCGGCCTTCGTGCCGTATCCTTGTGTATGTGGTTGTCGGCCTTCGTGCCGTATCCTTGTGTATGTGGTTGTCGGCCTTCGTGCCGTATCCTTGTGTATGTGGTTGTCGGCCTTCGTGCCGTATCCTTGTGTATGTGGTTGTCGGCCTTCGTGCCGTATCCTTGTGTATGTGGTTGTCGGCCTTCGTGCCGTATCCTTGTGTATGTGGTTGTCGGCCTTCGTGCCGTATCCTTGTGTATGTGGTTGTCGGCCTTCGTGCCGTATCCTTGTGTATGTGGTTGTCGGCCTTCGTGCCGTATCCTTGTGTATGTGGTTGTCGGCCTTCGTGCCGTATCCTTGTGTATGTGGTTGTCGGCCTTCGTGCCGTATCCTTGTGTATGTGGTTGTCGGCCTTCGTGCCGTATCCTTGTGTATGTGGTTGTCGGCCTTCGTGCCGTATCCTTGTGTATGTGGTTGTCGGCCTTCGTGCCGTATCCTTGTGTATGTGGTTGTCGGCCTTCGTGCCGTATCCTTGTGTATGTGGTTGTCGGCCTTCGTGCCGTATCCTTGTGTATGTGGTTGTCGGCCTTCGTGCCGTATCCTTGTGTATGTGGTTGTCGGCCTTCGTGCCGTATCCTTGTGTATGTGGTTGTCGGCCTTCGTGCCGTATCCTTGTGTATGTGGTTGTCGGCCTTCGTGCCGTATCCTTGTGTATGTGGTTGTCGGCCTTCGTGCCGTATCCTTGTGTATGTGGTTGTCGGCCTTCGTGCCGTATCCTTGTGTATGTGGTTGTCGGCCTTCGTGCCGTATCCTTGTGTATGTGGTTGTCGGCCTTCGTGCCGTATCCTTGTGTATGTGGTTGTCGGCCTTCGTGCCGTATCCTTGTGTATGTGGTTGTCGGCCTTCGTGCCGTATCCTTGTGTATGTGGTTGTCGGCCTTCGTGCCGTATCCTTGTGTATGTGGTTGTCGGCCTTCGTGCCGTATCCTTGTGTATGTGGTTGTCGGCCTTCGTGCCGTATCCTTGTGTATGTGGTTGTCGGCCTTCGTGCCGTGTCTTTTTGCAGGATTGGGTTTCAGAAACCTCCCCGTGCAGGGGAGGTGCTGCCGAAATTTTTATTTGACAAAATTTTATTTTTTCAGGGAGAGACCTGGGCCGCCCTCGCCGCTGCCGTCCTCTTCCCCGGCCGCCCGGAGCCGCCGCCGTCCTCTTCCCTCGCCGCCGCCGTCCTCTTCCCCGCCGCCGTCTGCACCGACACGAGCGTCACCGACTCGCCCGCCGTCGAGCCCGTAGGTGAGCACATGCGAAACCATACGCCCTCAGTGTTTAATTCGTAGATTCATATTTAAGTTGTGTCACGTAACCTAGTTAGGCATCTCCCGTTCGAAAGAGATACGGTTGTGAATATGTGAATCTTTGCATATGTCTAACCTTATCTGTTTCGAATTGTCCACGTTTTTGGACAGCTCGAGGATGTGTAGATGGGTAGTTTCCATGCTCTACTCGTACCGAGGCTGAGTTTCGGCATCATCTCCCTGTTGTTCTCCGAATACACAATCTCCATAATTGGACGTGTATTTGGAGAACAGCGGGGAGGTGCTGCCGAAATTCCGTCTTGGATACGAGTAGAGCATGGAAACTACCCATCTACACATCCTCGAGCTGTCCAGAAACGTGGACAATTCGAAACAGATACGGTTAGACATATGCAAAGATTCACATATTCACAACTGTATCTCTTTCGAACGGGAGACGCCTAACTAGGTTACGTGACACAACTTAAATATGGATCTATGAATTAAATATTGAGGGTGTATGGTTTTGCATGTGCTCACCTACGAGCTCGACGGCGGGAGAGTCGGTGACGCTCGTGTCGGTGCAGACGGCGGGGAACGGCGGGCGGCGTCGGGGTCCAAGTCGAAGATGGTGCAACCTCTCCCTGAAATAGAAACAATTTTTTATCCAATAAAAAATTCGGCAGCACCTCCCCTACGCGGGGAGGTTTCTGAAACCATACATCCTGCAAAAAAACACGGCACGAAGGCCGACAACCACGTACACAAGGATATCCATGGCACGAAGGCCGACAACCACATACACAAGGATATCCACGGCACGAAGGCCGACAACCACATACACAAGGATAACGAGGAATCAAAATTCACAAATAAATTCATATTACTACTTCCTACCACAAAAATAGCAACTACCACATCCTAGTTTTGCAGCAAGAAATTCGGCAGCACCTCCCCTACACGGGGAGGTTTCTGAAACCATACATCCTGCAAAAAAAACACGGCACGAAGGCCGACAACCACATACACAAGGATATCCACGGCACGAAGGCCGACAACCACATACACAAGGATATCCACGGCACGAAGGCCGACAACCACATACACAAGGATATCCACGGCACGAAGGCCGACAACCACATACACAAGGATATCCACGGCACGAAGGCCGACAACCACATACACAAGGATATCCACGGCACGAAGGCCGACAACCACATACACAAGGATATCCACGGCACGAAGGCCGACAACCACATACACAAGGATATCCACGGCACGAAGGCCGACAACCACATACACAAGGATAATGAGGAATCAAATTTGACATGCATTTGATATTAGCATCAACCCAACCTACCAAACATTCACAAGAAAAAGAAAACATTCACCTAGCATTCAAATCATCTATCTTCAAGCATTCCTCTAAATTTGGCATGCATGACACGAGCATTCCTATAAATCCAAACCACTGCTACACGAGCATTCAAAATTGACATGCATTTGAATCATGAATACGCCGCAACTAGCTTCGGAATAAAAGAACGAGTGTCCCAGATCCGGCACTCGGCAAACCCCCTGTTTGCCGAGTGTCCCAGATCCAGGCACTCGGCAAACAGATCTACCACGTGGTCGCGCCCTGGCCGCTGACGTGGCCGCGCGCGGCCGAAGGGGATGGCCACGTGGCCTGTTTGCCGAGTGTCTACCCAGGACACTCGGCAAACCTGCCCTTTGCCGAGTGTAGCACTCGGCAAAGGTGACACGTGGGCCAATGACGTGTCCCGCGTGGCCGAGGGGCGAGGGTCGTATATATAAACTTTTCGAAATCATCTCAACTTTTTCCCACAGACTCCACATAAGCTATAAAGAGCCTTTGACAAGTATCACTAGAAAAAAATAAAGTTTGGACCCCAAAAACATAAGTTTAAAAACTAAGGTCCTGAGTTTACCGAGTGTATATCAAGAAACACTCGGCAAAGGCTAGCTTCGCCGAGTGTCGAGTGGTGAACACTCGGCAAAGGCTAGCTTCGCCGAGTGTCGAGTGGTGAACACTCTGCAAAGGCTAGCTTCGCCGAGTGTTTCCTGGTAAACACTCGGCAAACCCACCAAGTTTTACAAAAATATTTTTAAATTTTCAAACTTTTATGTTGGAATTCCAATTTTTTTAAGAATATTTTCAAATTTTCAAATTTTTTTGCCGAGTGTCTAAGTATACACTCGGCAAAGCTGTGACGATTCAAACGGCCTCCAACGGTCGTGAGCGCGCGTGGCATGTGCTGGACACGTGCCGCACCTTTGCCGAGTGTGTCTGACCTGACACTCGGCAAAGGTGCTCTTTGCCGAGTGTCTTTGACCCGACACTCGGCAAACCAGGGGCCGCCCAAACGGCTACGGACGGCCGTTGGCGTGCGTGTTGGCTGACAAGCACGTGCGCCTTTTTTGTCGAGTGTCTCCGGCTTGACACTCGGCAAAGCTATGATTTGCCGAGTGTCGCTGGCATGACACTCGGCAAAACAACCCTTTGCCGAGTGTCCCCTCTATGCCGAGTGCCTTGCCAAGGGCACTCGGTAAAGGCTTTCTTTACCGAGTGCTCGACAGAATGCACAGGGCTGGACACTCGGCATATACCCGGTTTCCCGTAGTGCTACCTGGCCAATTAGAATAGGTTTCCCTTGCTGCTGATTAAGGGCCGCCAGCGTATTATATGTTTCCCTATCTACTGACTGATTAGTCCTATATATGTATTCGCTGCATAAACCTCTGGCTTATATATTACCGAGACTTTTGTCCAAGTAGCTCGATCAGCAGCAAAACAAAGGAGCTAAAGACGACCATCACCGTCAGTCATCAAGATTCCATGTTCGCGCGCGTGTCGAGGAGCGAGAATAATAATACCACAGACTTTTCTTCGATGATCTGTTAGCCATATTTTTCTTGCTGATTATCGTCTCACTCTGTCACCACCGCTTTCTCCTTAGATACTAGTCACAATAGACTAGATTTGTTTAAGACGACCATCGCCGCCAGCCACCAATAATCTCACACGTTTGATTATTTTAATTTGTTCCCGTGTCGGCGAGTGAGAACAATATCGTAGTCTCGCAGACTCTCGGTATTTTATGCCGAGCATCAGCTGGCGCTGTCTCGACAAGTTTTCGGCAACCCTACGCCACACGACCCTGTCACCCTACCCCAAGCCATGGCAGATCTGGACCTTGGTGCCTGCAGATAGACGCAGCATGAAAATGCAGGAATATGGGGTGTGTTTAGTTGTAAAAAGGGTGAGTAAAATTTGGTCGAAAAGTCACATCGGACACGGTAGCACACTGTAACACTTTTCGTTTGTTTGTGGTAAACATTGCCCTACCATGACCTAATTAGGCTCAAAAGATTCTTCTCGTCGTGTACGTCAAAACCATGTACTTAGTTTTTTTTATTTACTCACGTTTAGTGTTTCATGCATGAGGAAAGAGATTTGATGTGACAGGTGAATAGTGAAGTTTGGAAAGAGAATTTTTTGCTTTTAAAGAGAACTAAACACAGCCTATAATGCACGTACACAGTGTTTGTTAGTCATGATTTTCCGTGCATGCGTGTGGAAAAGATTACAGTCCACAGCATGTGTGCTTAAGCATGGAAATGGACTACGGAGCAAAGCATTTCTGTCGTGACGGCGTATCGTTGCGGATCTACGTATGGGGCATCCATGCATTTCCTGTAGCCCTGAATACATGGTCCACTTCCAACCGGAGCCATCCGTGGAACCAGCCCGTATTAAAGAGTAAATTCTCGGTATGGAATTAAAAATATAGTCCATCTCTTTTGTACTATTATATATAAAAATTTTGTACCAGGTATTGGCTCAATGAACAATCAAGAAGGAATAATGTATGGCCCAGATCAACCACGGAAGCAAGTGGAAAAGAGAAAGCTATTACTTTAGCTACATCTGTCTCCTGGGTTTATCCTACTGATGGAGTTGATATGGTTATCTGGATTTTTTCCTAGGTTCGTACCGTTCCTGTTGTTTGGTTCTTCCCAAATATCTAATTACATTGAGATCTGACAGCGCCATGCAAAGGGAAATGCACGGACGAACACGGAAACAAGTTATGCTAATCCAAAAAAAGATTTTACAAATAGACTTCATTTAATATTTCATGCATGCAATATTTCTTTAGCAAAAAAAATCCAGCCCAAGTTGACGATTGAATTTTGTGGGCGCTAGTAGCAAGCATGGAGAGGAGGTAGCTAGCTAACGCTGGACGGTCGGGGCTCCGGACGGTAGCCTGACCAGGCGTGAGGGGCCGCGTCCGGCCGTGTGAGAAGCGGCGCGATTAGTTGAGCCGGGCATGGGGCAGACGAGGGGCACTACGGCAGGGGTGCTGCCCGTGCAAGAAGCGGCGCACGGAGCCTCACCGGCTGCAGGGCGCTTGCCATGCTCCACGCCGTTGGTCACGGGATCCACTGAGGTCTGCGCTACCACTAGGACGCTGCAACTTTTGGTTAAAGATGGATGGAGAGGGGTGAAATAGCCATAACAGAGGAAGACATATTCTTTTTTCGAGCTGTCATGGCGGATTGCTGCCAAAAGTAACGGCAATGGCAAATACCGGGGAAAGAGACGGTTTTAGTCCCAATTAGCATCTCTTTTGGTGCTAAAAGATTTTAGTCCCCTGCGTCGCCCACGAAGGGCGACACGGGCGGAACCGCCGCCACCGCCGCCGTTCGCCTCCGGCCCCCGTTCTTTCTTGCCTCCGGTCTCCTCGCCGGTGGTAAGGGGAGCGGGGATCCGTTCTTCAGTAGATCAAGTACTTAATCTAATCTTTAGGTCTAGGGTTTGTTCGCTATTAATGTTTTGCGGTGGAACTAGGGTTTGCCGAAGGAGCGCTGTTCCTTTGCGGCTTGTGTTTCCTGGTGACTAAGAGTTTTAAACTTCTTTGTAATTTTCCTTTTCTTTGGTATCCTGTTTGTAAAAGGGTCGGTGTACTGTGCTGATCAATGCATCTTTCTTCTAAAAAAGATTTTAGTCCCTAGAATGGATTTTAGTCCCTATAGTTTGGATCTTTAGTCCCTATTGGGACTACCCAAAACATTTTAGCACTTGGAAGCGTGAACCGTTCGCCATCCTTTGGTCCGTGTTGGACCAGAGTACACCTGGATGTTGAACTGCTCAATAAGGCGCATGACTAAAGTTAGGTCCTTCGCCGTGTGCTCCAGGTGTTGAAGCTAGTCGTGGGCCACAACCCTGGATGCGTATTTGAGCTTGTTCTTCAGCTTGTCCAACTTGCTGCTTTCGATGGCGCCCAGCTCTCCGCCCAAGGCCGGAACGGCCGCCACAGCGCGAGTCACCTCTGTCGTCCATGTGCTCGTCGTCGCTTGCTCCATGACAACGAATAGTAATTTGAAACGGAGGTAGTACTAAATAATTCTCCTCCGACCTAGGATTCAATTCCCACCATTGGGATGACCTAGCATAGGGTCAGAGTAACCGTAAACATCACTGGAACCAATGTCTTACCAGAACAAAAGGATATTGCCCGCAAAAAGAAAGAACAGAAGGATAAAAGAGGCATATCGAATTCTCCAAGAAGATGTCTTCTAAATAAGTATGCATATTACTTTGTTTTTATTGTAGTCCACATACATATACATGAAAAAGATCAATTGCATAAGACAGACTTAACAAGGGCTTGTGTGGCTCGATATACATTGTCTAGAGATACTTTTATATCCAATCTAATTAAGCTGACAATCAGTAATGGCTAGTGCCATACTAGCAACACACATATTTTTTTGACGAATAGGCACCCTTTAGCACCGGTTATTTCACCCGGTGCTAAAGGGGCACCCCTTTAGACTTGGATGATCTGCACCGGTTGGGAAACCCCGTGCTAAAGGGGCTTCCCAACCGGTGCCAATGTCAATTGTTCTGGTAGTGTATGTGTGAGTATTTAGAGATCAAATCGTGAATAATAAGAAGATTGTTACGTGCGTTTCTCCAGGGTCATCGAAGTCCAGATTTGCCAATGTTTTGGATACAGTGACGGGTGACGGCGTACTGTCGCCGGGAACTAGTGGAGACATTGTTCGGACTCCACAATGCCCGAACGTCAGGTTCGACCTCTCGTTTGGACAAGTGAAAGATGAAAAAATATTGACTAATAGAACATGTGGTTGGACCTCGTTTGTGTTCATGTGCCCAATTTCTATGGAATTCGTGGGGTGCTAACCGAGGATCAAAAGGGACACATTCATATTTTCACAATTCTAGAGGATAGGAGGTTTTGGTCAAATATTAATTTGTTTGCAAAAGAGACTTAATTACTATTTTAGAATCACCCTTCGGTCCACTATATTTTTCCCGGGTAGTTTTGGTCCAGGGACTAATCACTAGCATTAGTCCATGGTCTAAGTTTGAGAGGAGCCGGAGCCTATTTAGTCCTGGCTTGTAACATCAAATGGGACTCGGCATTACAAACCAGTACTAAAGATCCTCTTGGAACTAGTCTAGATATATATAATTATAACTGGGAGTAAAGGATCAGTTTTAGTCTCGGTTGGTGTTATCATCCGTTACTAAAAGTTATCCTTAGATGAATTTAAAAAGAGAACACTTATGACTATGTCCCGGATGCCTCGTATGCTGCCCATGACGGGTTACAATGAGCACAGTGGATTAAAATTAGTCGAATCATCAATAGGTTATAACCTAAGTCTATTAGCAGGGACTTCCTCTATTGTAGAGATCTACAGCATAAATTAGTGGAACTTGAAAAAAATACATGTGAGTCTGAGTTATTACCTGGAAAATTGTGTTGCGAATAACAAGAAGCGATCTTCTATATTTATCCTCATTCCTCAGTCAACAACTTAGCTAATCATGCATGTTAACTCCGAAAAAAATTAGACATGCAATGACTAAAATGTCTGTATGAGTATCTAAGTATAAAATTTAAATTCCTCCACGTCTCATTGCAGGTCAGAGGGAGTATCAGAAAGAAAAGGACTGCATGGATTCGAATAAAAGTCACCTAACGACCTGTACTGTCCTGGCTCCTCACGCACCTCATTAGTACTCTCATTATAAAAATTATTGAGAGACGTGGTCAATTAATTTACTGAGCTCAATGCAAAACTAGTCGCGGGGTGTTTCGATGCCACATCTATATCTGTACTATAAAATCCAAAACTTTCGCTTCATCCATCAAACCATAGTAATTTTATGAAAACCCCCTAATGTTTATAAAAATCAACCAACGGTCCTTTAATACGTTGTAATTTTATGAAAACTCAAAACTTCAGCTTCGCCAACCAAACCATCGTAATTTTATGAAAATCCGCTAATGTTGATAAAATTCAACTCATGGTCATTCAATACGTTGTAATTTTATGAAAATCCTCTAATCTAATGGTCAAATTTGTAATCAATACGGTCTCCATATTTTCTATTAAACATGGGAACGAGGGTTAAAACATCCATAATCTTCTCATGCATGAGTTAACCTTTCTCGGTTAACACTCCAAGCCAATCAGTTCTGGATCAGTGGTTGGAACGAGAACTGGCAACCAAAACTTGATCACTTGCTCTGTCCCAGCAACACGCTCCGATCTGATGAAGAGACTGTGGGTCCAACGCCGCAATGCTGCTGCACCCACACCGACCGCCCGACGGCATGAAACCGAAGATGCCAGAAGACCGAAGATGTCGCCCGCACTATCTTCCGACATTGTACCGCACCGGGTATGCTTAGCCGTGCTGAACAAACCGCCGCGATCCGCTGCGGGCCAAGTCATCACCGTATGTTGTCGCTGCAAGCGCCGTCCTTCAACGCTGTCCTGCACCGCGCTGGGTTGCCACCATTCCGCCAGAAAGAATCCGGCGAGGGCTTACGCACGGAGTGTTAAAATGCCGCTGCATGCGTTCGCCGCAGTAAGCAAGCACCACCCCTGCGGCCGCCCAACCGGGGAATGTCACTATCGCAGCACCACAAGCCTACTGCCGAAGCTCCGTCTCCCTGTCGCTGTCCTCGCGCCCTGGCAACGCGCCGACGCCGCACCGCACTAGGGGCCCCTGACCGTCCGCCCTCCGCTTGCCATCGCCGGCCCCTCGATAGTCACCTTCTACGGGCCGCCGCTGACCCGCACGCCCGGGCCTGCTGCTTCTCCTGCACAGACGTGGCTACCCGTTCGGCCGCTGGCTGCCGCTCGTTGTTGGCGCTCGTTACAACCCAAATTCGACCACCAATATTCGGGAATAAATAAATGAAGCTGTATGCAACATTCCATGTACTTAGGTTTTATTTCTAATAAAGTTCCACGAGTTTTGGTGAGTGTCTTGTATGCAGGTACAACAACGAGAATTACGTGCTACAGGGGCATTATTCATTGCTCGTCGTCTTCCTAACCAAAAAATGCTGGTTAATTATTTTCATGTGAAGATGGTGGAGGGATCTCTACGACAGTGTGAAGCTAACCTATTGTCGGGACCGAATCGTGGAGTCCTACTTCTACAGCTTCGCAGTATTTCCCCAGGAGAACTCTGTTGCGCGGATCATACTTACCAAGGTCTTTGGGTTGTTGGTCCTTCTTGATGACACCTTTGATGTCCAAGCCACATTGGAGGAATCCCAAATGTTAGATGAGGCCTTACACAGGTAGGATAATTTACTAGCCTATGTTGTGCTGATATTAGCACGGGCTTTTAAACAGTCTCCAACTATCTAACTTACTTATATGGTCCCTGACATTTTCATGCAACAACACAATATCAGCTTATTCTAAATCTACAAGTACAATAATTTTATGTCCTACAGCTTATAATTATCAAAAAGAACAACGTACTAAAAAATAACCTGAATCTTGACTCACATGAATAAAAGAGTCCACAGTCATTATTATAAGTATGTTGTACAACATGTGATTGTGTGTGGTTCAGTTGTACTTCAGAGGTTTATTTAAAACAATCAAAATAACTAATGCATTCATCTGTACAAATCTGTGTAGATGGGACGAGAGTGCGGTTTCGCTTCTACCAGAATACCTACGCATGTTTTACATCAAAACATTGATTACCTTCAATGAAATTGAGGATATGTTGGAACCGTCTGTGAAGCACCGCATGGCTTATGTCATAAAAGAGGTACCTTTTTACTCCTTATAGCCAGGAAGACAACAAACAGCAACTTGTGGTTTTGATCCATATATTGAACTTTATTAACATCAACTTTGTTTGCGTAGCGTTTTGTCCCAGGGCCGGATTTGTATATATATGTCATGTACGTGTACAATTCTTTTCAATTTTGCAGTTCAAATTGCAATCAAAATATTCCATCGAAGAGGTTAAGTGGTTCAATGGAAACAACACACCAAGCTTCAAAGAACGGCTAGACGTGTCGCTCAAGACCTCAGGCTTGAAATTGTTGTTCGTCACGGCGCTGGTGGGCGCAGGCCAAGTAGTAAACGACGAGGCATTTGAGTGGGCCCTTGCCATGCCTGACATGTTAAAGGCCACTGCAGAAGTGGGTCGCTTCCTCAATGACATCCCTTCGTACAAGGTACAACACCATGTTTAAATAATACCCTCCATCCGTTCCTAAATGCTTGAGACATCTTTGAGACGGCTCATAGAATCAGCACAGTTATCTTACCGCTAAAGAACAGTCCTTAAATCTGAAAATAAATTAAAAAAGATGCGAGCTCGCTCGCAAAGTTGTGTACTTAATCCGGTGGATAGGTTCGACATAAGAAACATTGCCAGCTGAACTATGCTCAGTTCGCTCCTACTATATATTGAATCAAAAAATACCAGTCTCAGGTCCTCTGTGCCTTGGTTCGTTTATCTCGAAGTAACTCTTTGAAAAATGAGACAGTAGGAGGTGTAGAACTAACGATCTCCGTCATGGTTGTATTTTTCCTCGTGCAATATTAAATAGATTTGAGCACTAGAACTTTCCAGGTTATCAATCGTGGACGGGGACTTGTTCCGTTTTCATGACGAAGCTTCCCTCTGCCCCGGCCTAAATCATTTGAGAAACATTTTTACGCACACGTGCTTCGGTCAGCAAGCTCTATAAATAGAGGCGCGTGTAGTTAATTATGCATTGCAGCCGGTGAGTAACTTGACTGAAAATATAGTGCTCACTGCTAATATGGCTGCAAGCAAGGACGTTGTTGCTGACAGGAAG
Organism: Echinochloa crus-galli; assembly: GCA_900205405.1. Classification (NCBI taxonomy): domain Eukaryota; kingdom Viridiplantae; phylum Streptophyta; class Magnoliopsida; order Poales; family Poaceae; genus Echinochloa; species Echinochloa crus-galli. The sequence continues at coordinate 619,401 of OAMR01000546.1, read as the reverse complement.
ATCGGCGACGCCTTTGATCCCTGTTTGTGGGGTGACTTCTTTGTGACTTATACTCCCCCTCTCTTGCAGGCATGTATCCATGGTTTTATAATTGCATCGACAGCATATTTCTTCTAATTCCTAGCCCTTTTCAATTATATAATATGTATGTGCGGGCACAAATTAAGCAGAGGTCTGAGGAATGGCTAATAGAGAGGAGGGATCACCTCAAGATGGAAGTGCGCCGGATATTTGAAGCTGGAAAAGCCCTGAGCGTGGCCGACACCGTAAGGTTGGTGGATACACTCGAACGCCTTGGTATCGATAACCATTTCATCAAGGAGATCGACGAGGCCTTGTGTCGTGTCCACGTTGAGGAGGTGGATTTGGGCAACTCCATTGAGTTGCATGTGGTTGCCCTACGGTTTCGTCTACTTAGGCAACATGGCTTTTTGGTATCCGCAGGTAACTAGTTTTGAGAAGCTAATAACAAAACCTGAGCTAATGAATCCTTGATATAGGAGCTTAATTTTAATGTTATTTATATGCGCACGCACGCAGATGTATTTGACAGATTCAAAGATGACACCGGTAGTTTCACATAAACTTAAGCAGAGACCCAAGGGGACTACTTAGTTTGTTCAATGCTGCTCACATGGCAGACCCTGGTGAGATGGTCCTAGACGATGCTATCGCCTTTGCTAGACACCACCTTGAGGCCGCAAATGTCAAGCTTAGTTCTCCGATGAAGGAACAAGTTTCCCGTGCCCTTGAGATCCCACTCCCTCGATTTATGCAGCAGCTAGAGACCATGCATTATATCAGCGAGTATGAGAAAGAACAGCCACATGACGTAATGTTGCTCGAGCTCGCGAGGATTAACTTGAACCTTCTCAGGAGTGTCCACCTCAAGGAGCTCAAGGATCTCTCACTGTAAGTTGATATATATATATATATATATATATATATATATATATATATATATATATATATATATATATATATATATATATATATATATATATATATATATATATATATATATATATATATATATATATATATATATATATATATATATATATATATATATATATATATATATATATATATATATATATATATATATATATATATATATATATATATATATATATATATATATATATATATATATATATATATATATATATATATATATATATATATATATATATATATATATATATATATATATATATATATATATATATATATATATATATATATATATATATATATATATATATATATATATATATATATATATATATATATATATATATATATATATATATATATATATATATATATATATATATATATATATATATATATATATATATATATATATATATATATATATATATATATATATATATATATATATATATATATATATATATATATATATATATATATATATATATATATATATATATATATATATATATATATATATATATATATATATATATATATATATATATATATATATATATATATATATATATATATATATATATATATATATATATATATATATATATATATATATATATATATATATATATATATATATATATATATATATATATATATATATATATATATATATATATATATATATATATATATATATATATATATATATATATATATATATATATATATATATATATATATATATATATATATATATATATATATATATATATATATATATATATATATATATATATATATATATATATATATATATATATATATATATATATATATATATATATATATATATATATATATATATATATATATATATATATATATATATATATATATATATATATATATATATATATATATATATATATATATATATATATATATATATATATATATATATATATATATATATATATATATATATATATATATATATATATATATATATATATATATATATATATATATATATATATATATATATATATATATATATATATATATATATATATATATATATATATATATATATATATATATATATATATATATATATATATATATATATATATATATATATATATATATATATATATATATATATATATATATATATATATATATATATATATATATATATATATATATATATATATATATATATATATATATATATATATATATATATATATATATATATATATATATATATATATATATATATATATATATATATATATATATATATATATATATATATATATATATATATATATATATATATATATATATATATATATATATATATATATATATATATATATATATATATATATATATATATATATATATATATATATATATATATATATATATATATATATATATATATATATATATATATATATATATATATATATATATATATATATATATATATATATATATATATATATATATATATATATATATATATATATATATATATATATATATATATATATATATATATATATATATATATATATATATATATATATATATATATATATATATATATATATATATATATATATATATATATATATATATATATATATATATATATATATATATATATATATATATATATATATATATATATATATATATATATATATATATATATATATATATATATATATATATATATATATATATATATATATATATATATATATATATATATATATATATATATATATATATATATATATATATATATATATATATATATATATATATATATATATATATATATATATATATATATATATATATATATATATATATATATATATATATATATATATATATATATATATATATATATATATATATATATATATATATATATATATATATATATATATATATATATATATATATATATATATATATATATATATATATATATATATATATATATATATATATATATATATATATATATATATATATATATATATATATATATATATATATATATATATATATATATATATATATATATATATATATATATATATATATATATATATATATATATATATATATATATATATATATATATATATATATATATATATATATATATATATATATATATATATATATATATATATATATATATATATATATATATATATATATATATATATATATATATATATATATATATATATATATATATATATATATATATATATATATATATATATATATATATATATATATATATATATATATATATATATATATATATATATATATATATATATATATATATATATATATATATATATATATATATATATATATATATATATATATATATATATATATATATATATATATATATATATATATATATATATATATATATATATATATATATATATATATATATATATATATATATATATATATATATATATATATATATATATATATATATATATATATATATATATATATATATATATATATATATATATATATATATATATATATATATATATATATATATATATATATATATATATATATATATATATATATATATATATATATATATATATATATATATATATATATATATATATATATATATATATATATATATATATATATATATATATATATATATATATATATATATATATATATATATATATATATATATATATATATATATATATATATATATATATATATATATATATATATATATATATATATATATATATATATATATATATATATATATATATATATATATATATATATATATATATATATATATATATATATATATATATATATATATATATATATATATATATATATATATATATATATATATATATATATATATATATATATATATATATATATATATATATATATATATATATATATATATATATATATATATATATATATATATATATATATATATATATATATATATATATATATATATATATATATATATATATATATATATATATATATATATATATATATATATATATATATATATATATATATATATATATATATATATATATATATATATATATATATATATATATATATATATATATATATATATATATATATATATATATATATATATATATATATATATATATATATATATATATATATATATATATATATATATATATATATATATATATATATATATATATATATATATATATATATATATATATATATATATATATATATATATATATATATATATATATATATATATATATATATATATATATATATATATATATATATATATATATATATATATATATATATATATATATATATATATATATATATATATATATATATATATATATATATATATATATATATATATATATATATATATATATATATATATATATATATATATATATATATATATATATATATATATATATATATATATATATATATATATATATATATATATATATATATATATATATATATATATATATATATATATATATATATATATATATATATATATATATATATATATATATATATATATATATATATATATATATATATATATATATATATATATATATATATATATATATATATATATATATATATATATATATATATATATATATATATATATATATATATATATATATATATATATATATATATATATATATATATATATATATATATATATATATATATATATATATATATATATATATATATATATATATATATATATATATATATATATATATATATATATATATATATATATATATATATATATATATATATATATATATATATATATATATATATATATATATATATATATATATATATATATATATATATATATATATATATATATATATATATATATATATATATATATATATATATATATATATATATATATATATATATATATATATATATATATATATATATATATATATATATATATATATATATATATATATATATATATATATATATATATATATATATATATATATATATATATATATATATATATATATATATATATATATATATATATATATATATATATATATATATATATATATATATATATATATATATATATATATATATATATATATATATATATATATATATATATATATATATATATATATATATATATATATATATATATATATATATATATATATATATATATATATATATATATATATATATATATATATATATATATATATATATATATATATATATATATATATATATATATATATATATATATATATATATATATATATATATATATATATATATATATATATATATATATATATATATATATATATATATATATATATATATATATATATATATATATATATATATATATATATATATATATATATATATATATATATATATATATATATATATATATATATATATATATATATATATATATATATATATATATATATATATATATATATATATATATATATATATATATATATATATATATATATATATATATATATATATATATATATATATATATATATATATATATATATATATATATATATATATATATATATATATATATATATATATATATATATATATATATATATATATATATATATATATATATATATATATATATATATATATATATATATATATATATATATATATATATATATATATATATATATATATATATATATATATATATATATATATATATATATATATATATATATATATATATATATATATATATATATATATATATATATATATATATATATATATATATATATATATATATATATATATATATATATATATATATATATATATATATATATATATATATATATATATATATATATATATATATATATATATATATATATATATATATATATATATATATATATATATATATATATATATATATATATATATATATATATATATATATATATATATATATATATATATATATATATATATATATATATATATATATATATATATATATATATATATATATATATATATATATATATATATATATATATATATATATATATATATATATATATATATATATATATATATATATATATATATATATATATATATATATATATATATATATATATATATATATATATATATATATATATATATATATATATATATATATATATATATATATATATATATATATATATATATATATATATATATATATATATATATATATATATATATATATATATATATATATATATATATATATATATATATATATATATATATATATATATATATATATATATATATATATATATATATATATATATATATATATATATATATATATATATATATATATATATATATATATATATATATATATATATATATATATATATATATATATATATATATATATATATATATATATATATATATATATATATATATATATATATATATATATATATATATATATATATATATATATATATATATATATATATATATATATATATATATATATATATATATATATATATATATATATATATATATATATATATATATATATATATATATATATATATATATATATATATATATATATATATATATATATATATATATATATATATATATATATATATATATATATATATATATATATATATATATATATATATATATATATATATATATATATATATATATATATATATATATATATATATATATATATATATATATATATATATATATATATATATATATATATATATATATATATATATATATATATATATATATATATATATATATATATATATATATATATATATATATATATATATATATATATATATATATATATATATATATATATATATATATATATATATATATATATATATATATATATATATATATATATATATATATATATATATATATATATATATATATATATATATATATATATATATATATATATATATATATATATATATATATATATATATATATATATATATATATATATATATATATATATATATATATATATATATATATATATATATATATATATATATATATATATATATATATATATATATATATATATATATATATATATATATATATATATATATATATATATATATATATATATATATATATATATATATATATATATATATATATATATATATATATATATATATATATATATATATATATATATATATATATATATATATATATATATATATATATATATATATATATATATATATATATATATATATATATATATATATATATATATATATATATATATATATATATATATATATATATATATATATATATATATATATATATATATATATATATATATATATATATATATATATATATATATATATATATATATATATATATATATATATATATATATATATATATATATATATATATATATATATATATATATATATATATATATATATATATATATATATATATATATATATATATATATATATATATATATATATATATATATATATATATATATATATATATATATATATATATATATATATATATATATATATATATATATATATATATATATATATATATATATATATATATATATATATATATATATATATATATATATATATATATATATATATATATATATATATATATATATATATATATATATATATATATATATATATATATATATATATATATATATATATATATATATATATATATATATATATATATATATATATATATATATATATATATATATATATATATATATATATATATATATATATATATATATATATATATATATATATATATATATATATATATATATATATATATATATATATATATATATATATATATATATATATATATATATATATATATATATATATATATATATATATATATATATATATATATATATATATATATATATATATATATATATATATATATATATATATATATATATATATATATATATATATATATATATATATATATATATATATATATATATATATATATATATATATATATATATATATATATATATATATATATATATATATATATATATATATATATATATATATATATATATATATATATATATATATATATATATATATATATATATATATATATATATATATATATATATATATATATATATATATATATATATATATATATATATATATATATATATATATATATATATATATATATATATATATATATATATATATATATATATATATATATATATATATATATATATATATATATATATATATATATATATATATATATATATATATATATATATATATATATATATATATATATATATATATATATATATATATATATATATATATATATATATATATATATATATATATATATATATATATATATATATATATATATATATATATATATATATATATATATATATATATATATATATATATATATATATATATATATATATATATATATATATATATATATATATATATATATATATATATATATATATATATATATATATATATATATATATATATATATATATATATATATATATATATATATATATATATATATATATATATATATATATATATATATATATATATATATATATATATATATATATATATATATATATATATATATATATATATATATATATATATATATATATATATATATATATATATATATATATATATATATATATATATATATATATATATATATATATATATATATATATATATATATATATATATATATATATATATATATATATATATATATATATATATATATATATATATATATATATATATATATATATATATATATATATATATATATATATATATATATATATATATATATATATATATATATATATATATATATATATATATATATATATATATATATATATATATATATATATATATATATATATATATATATATATATATATATATATATATATATATATATATATATATATATATATATATATATATATATATATATATATATATATATATATATATATATATATATATATATATATATATATATATATATATATATATATATATATATATATATATATATATATATATATATATATATATATATATATATATATATATATATATATATATATATATATATATATATATATATATATATATATATATATATATATATATATATATATATATATATATATATATATATATATATATATATATATATATATATATATATATATATATATATATATATATATATATATATATATATATATATATATATATATATATATATATATATATATATATATATATATATATATATATATATATATATATATATATATATATATATATATATATATATATATATATATATATATATATATATATATATATATATATATATATATATATATATATATATATATATATATATATATATATATATATATATATATATATATATATATATATATATATATATATATATATATATATATATATATATATATATATATATATATATATATATATATATATATATATATATATATATATATATATATATATATATATATATATATATATATATATATATATATATATATATATATATATATATATATATATATATATATATATATATATATATATATATATATATATATATATATATATATATATATATATATATATATATATATATATATATATATATATATATATATATATATATATATATATATATATATATATATATATATATATATATATATATATATATATATATATATATATATATATATATATATATATATATATATATATATATATATATATATATATATATATATATATATATATATATATATATATATATATATATATATATATATATATATATATATATATATATATATATATATATATATATATATATATATATATATATATATATATATATATATATATATATATATATATATATATATATATATATATATATATATATATATATATATATATATATATATATATATATATATATATATATATATATATATATATATATATATATATATATATATATATATATATATATATATATATATATATATATATATATATATATATATATATATATATATATATATATATATATATATATATATATATATATATATATATATATATATATATATATATATATATATATATATATATATATATATATATATATATATATATATATATATATATATATATATATATATATATATATATATATATATATATATATATATATATATATATATATATATATATATATATATATATATATATATATATATATATATATATATATATATATATATATATATATATATATATATATATATATATATATATATATATATATATATATATATATATATATATATATATATATATATATATATATATATATATATATATATATATATATATATATATATATATATATATATATATATATATATATATATATATATATATATATATATATATATATATATATATATATATATATATATATATATATATATATATATATATATATATATATATATATATATATATATATATATATATATATATATATATATATATATATATATATATATATATATATATATATATATATATATATATATATATATATATATATATATATATATATATATATATATATATATATATATATATATATATATATATATATATATATATATATATATATATATATATATATATATATATATATATATATATATATATATATATATATATATATATATATATATATATATATATATATATATATATATATATATATATATATATATATATATATATATATATATATATATATATATATATATATATATATATATATATATATATATATATATATATATATATATATATATATATATATATATATATATATATATATATATATATATATATATATATATATATATATATATATATATATATATATATATATATATATATATATATATATATATATATATATATATATATATATATATATATATATATATATATATATATATATATATATATATATATATATATATATATATATATATATATATATATATATATATATATATATATATATATATATATATATATATATATATATATATATATATATATATATATATATATATATATATATATATATATATATATATATATATATATATATATATATATATATATATATATATATATATATATATATATATATATATATATATATATATATATATATATATATATATATATATATATATATATATATATATATATATATATATATATATATATATATATATATATATATATATATATATATATATATATATATATATATATATATATATATATATATATATATATATATATATATATATATATATATATATATATATATATATATATATATATATATATATATATATATATATATATATATATATATATATATATATATATATATATATATATATATATATATATATATATATATATATATATATATATATATATATATATATATATATATATATATATATATATATATATATATATATATATATATATATATATATATATATATATATATATATATATATATATATATATATATATATATATATATATATATATATATATATATATATATATATATATATATATATATATATATATATATATATATATATATATATATATATATATATATATATATATATATATATATATATATATATATATATATATATATATATATATATATATATATATATATATATATATATATATATATATATATATATATATATATATATATATATATATATATATATATATATATATATATATATATATATATATATATATATATATATATATATATATATATATATATATATATATATATATATATATATATATATATATATATATATATATATATATATATATATATATATATATATATATATATATATATATATATATATATATATATATATATATATATATATATATATATATATATATATATATATATATATATATATATATATATATATATATATATATATATATATATATATATATATATATATATATATATATATATATATATATATATATATATATATATATATATATATATATATATATATATATATATATATAATGCACGTTCGAACGATGTGGTTTAGCAGATTCTTTTGAATTTTTAAACTTAAGCTCTAGACTCATAGCCTTCATTTGCAAGTGATTAATAGTAAGGAAATCAGAACCCTCTAGCTTTTCCTTGAAATGAGACCGTAAGCCCGCAAAAGCTAAATCTGCTAAATCTTTTTCAGAAACAGTTATGTTAAAACATCGGTTCTTAACATCTTTAAATCTTTTGAAGTAATCAAGAACCGATTCCTCTCGGCTTTGCCTAACCGATGTTAAATCAGACAATTTAGCTTCGTTTTCTCCGCTAAAGAAATGATCATGAAATTTACGCTCCAATTGAGTCCAATTTTGAATAGAATTAGGAGCAAGCGAAGAAAACCATGAAAAAGCAGTTCCAGTTAAAGATAATGAGAACAATCGTATACGCAATGGTTCATAAAATGATGCTTCTCCTAATTGCAAGATATATTGACTAATATGTTCCCAAGGAGTTCTATTATCTTCGCCACTGAATTTATTAAAATCAGGAACACGCCAACCATTAGGATAAGCAACTAAATCAAATTCAGGCGGATACGGTTTTTGATATAAGCGTGAATTACCCAATTCAAGCCCGAGTCTTGTTCTAAGTGTATTAGCTATATCTTCTTTAAACTTAGCTAACTCAGCTTGATAGTTCCCATCACCTCTATTTTGTGGAAAACGGGGAACATTATATGTCGCACTTTGAGAAGTATTCGGAATCGGCCCGTGAGACGCGCCAGATCCGTGGGGTATACTTCCCACAACCGTAGTGCTTGGAGTAGTGTAAACAGGACCAGAAGCAACCGTACTAGATAAAACTATCACGAGCTGATCTAGGGTTGCTCTAGGGTCGGCAGGCCACCTAGAACGTCCTTGAACGCCGTAGAGACGAGCAAAGAACAGAATATGGGGGTTGGAAAAGATTAGGGTTTGAGAGATAAAAAAGTAAATGATAAATGTGTTTGATTCGATTGGAATACATCTCAATCGGCCTTAGCCTTTATATTTATAGGCCGGGGAAGTCTTACCCCTTTCGAATAGGCTACAATATGGGATTAAACTCGGAATCCTAATCCTACTTGAATTACAGAACCACGACCGGTTTGGCCGGGCCAGAGCCAATTTTGACTGTCAACACTAGGCTAAACATTCCCTATCGGGTAGTTTAATCCTTTACATGAATGGCCCTAGGGATCCTGGTCCCACAAGCTCCCGAGCATCTTTCGCCTTTGCTTCAAGTCTTGAATCTGCTTTCAACATCTTCGACTAATTGTAGTAAAGCCTAGGACGCTCAGATCTTCTCTGTAGAGTAGTTATATTGGAGTGCATCTATTGATGCACCCTATGGGTGTAGCCCCTGAGCCTCTGAGTAGTTTTGAAAGTAGTCGGAGGATCAAAAGCAGTCTTCTATCTTCATCTTGAGTAGTTCAATGGTGTGCACCGATCAGGTGCGCCCATTGGGTGTAGCCCCGAGCTTCGAGTAGTTTTGAAGAAACTAGTCGGAGGTCTCCAATAAAATTTTATCCAGAAAATTAAATCCCGGAATATCCGCTAGCAGCCCCCGAGCTTTAAAGCAAATATCTTTGGTTTAGAGGTCAAGGAAATCTTCAAAAATCTTCTGTAATCAACAATCTCCGAAATTGATGCCGCCGCGATCTATTTGGTAAGATTATCCCAAAATAATCGGGGGGAAAATGGAATGTGATGCGCCACCGCCCCTGTAGCGTTTCCGTATGTAGCACCGACACGCGTCCGCGTTCGATGCTACATACGACAAGTACACCGGGGCTGGGACGTCTGGAGCAGGAGGCTCTGGACAACACCAGGACCCGAACTACCACGCCTCAGGACGTTGGGACTACGGCCAGAGCATGGACTCTGAATGGTCTGGGAGTTGGTATGCAAGGGGGTAAGACAGTGCCTCTTAACCATACTACCCTGGATACTCACAGTCTGCTCGCTACGACTACGGTCGGGAGTTGTCCTACCTCACCGACCGAGTCGAAGTCATCGACGACCGGACTCAGGAGATCCAAGACACGCTTGCCCGCCATTCTCAGTACCATCAAGAGAATAGCGGGATGGTAGCGTCCATCCAGCACGAAGTCTGAGAGTAGGTCGACTAGTTGACTGAGTACCTTTCAAGGTTGAACCCCTACCGGTGAAGAGTCCAGGCTTGGGGGAGGACCCCATCAGGTACGTCCCGACTTACCCAGAACTTTGGTCTTGCAATTGCATTTTCCCTTTTTATTTTTTCATCTAAAAAAACAAAAAAAGAAAATACCAAAAATATTTCCCTTGAATAAAATTAACTACCAACTATGCATGGAATGAATCATATGCCTCTCACTTTAGAAATGATGAATAGATCCTGGTCCCACAAGCCCCCGAGCATCTTGCACCTTTGCTTGAAGTCTTGTATTTGCTTTAACTTCTTCGAGTAATTGGAGCTAAGTCAAAGACGCTCAAGTCTTCTCTGTAGAGTAGTTTTCATTAGAGTGCATCTATTGATGCACCCAATGGGTGTAGCCCCCGAGCCTCCGACTACTTTTAAGTAGTCAGAGGGTCAAAAGCAGAATTCTATCTTCATCTCGAATACTTCAAATGGTGTGCACTGAATAGCTACACCCATTGGGTGTAGCCCCCGAGCTTCGAGTAGTTTTCTAGAGAAACTAGTCGAAGGTCTTCAATTCATTCTTGCCATAAACTTTAAAAAACCAAATCCCGGAATATCCGCTAGCAACCCCCGAGCTTTAAAGCAAATATCTTTGATTTAAAGGTCAAGGAAATCTTCGAAATCTTCTGTAGATCGCAATTTCCAAAATTATCGCCCACGCCAGTTAGTTAGGAATCTTATCCCTAAATAATCGGCGGGAAAACGGAATGTGATGCAGCAGCGCACTGTAGCCCTAACATGGCCTATTATAAATCTGAATCGATGGGCAGCAAGCCGCCTCAACCTTGCCATTGCACCCGCAATACTCTGAACTGAAGCCCCCGACCTTGCGAGCGGAGCCCCCGAACACTTGAGCTCAAAATCCAATCCTCGAGGGTTAGACCGTAGCTCCCACCGTTCCGCAATCTTGAATGCGTGAGAAGTCCAAAGTAACAATCAGAACGATGGGTCAGAAGAAAAGTGCCAAGAAGCCCGAGGCTGCAGGAGCATCTACGACGGGTCCATTTGCTGCTGGATCCCACAGATCTGGAGCAAGGAAGGGGTCGCTAGTAGATCCATCAGCCAAGCCACAGTTTGACACCCTGCCAATGCCAAGGGTGGCATGGAAGGAATGCACCGCCTCAGAATAGGATCTTCAGCTGCTGGTGGAACAAGGTTTGCTCCTAGACAAAGTCACATTGCAATGGAAATCATGTTTTCAGCAACTCTTTCACACGGAAAACAATCAAGAAATCCTGTTGTTCATCTCTTTCTGTGAGCGAGGTGTAAGGTTGACAATTTCTTCCTTTTTTAAGGAATTTCTTCATTTCTATAAACTTCAACTTCACCATCTGAACCCAAACGGGGTCCTGTATCTCTCTATTTTTGTTCATGCCTATGAGGCATTCCTTGGCATTAAGCCTAGTCTTCCTCTGTTCTGCACTTTGTACCACAACAAGCCACAACCCACTTTAGATCTCGTTAACTAGATGATTTCAAATGAAAAAGTTGTCAACTATAAAGTTTCATAAATTTTATAAATCTACAACTCTTATTTTGCTAGTCTCTCCATCCGACGTCATTTAAAAACATTGAAATTCAAATTTAAGAACATTCAAACTTACTTTTCGTTAACCAGATTATTTCAAATGAAAAAGTTGTCAACTACAAAGTTTCATAGCTTTTTGTGATTTACAACTCTTATTTTGACTGTATTATAAACCATTTGTGATGTGGACCATCACAAACGGTTTATACACATCATTTGTGATGGCATCAGAAATGGATTTTGCTATAATCCGTTTGTGATGCCCTCACATCAAAAATGGTTTTGGTAAAACCCTTTCACTACGGGAAACCAGGTATATGCCGAGTGTCTAGCCCTTTGCCGAGTGCATTCTGTCGGGCACTCGGCAAAGAAAGCCTTTGCCGAGTGCCCTTGGCAAGGCACTCGGCAAAGAGGGGACACTCGGCAAAGGGTTGTTTTGCCGAGTGTCAGGTTAGCAACACTCGGCAAATCATAGCTTTGCCGAGTGTCAAGCCGGAGACACTCGGCAAAGAAGGCGCACGTGCTCGTCAGCCCGCGCACACGCCAACGGCCGTCCGTAGCCGTTTGGGCGGCCCCTGGTTTGCCGAGTGTCGGGTCAAAGACACTCGGCAAAGAGCACCTTTGCCGAGTGTCAGGTCAGAGACACTCGACAAAGGTACGGCACGTGTCCAGCACGTGCCACACGCGCTCACGACCGGTGGAGGCCGTTTGAATCATCACAGCTTTGCCGAGTGTATACTTAGACACTCGGCAAACAAATTTGAAAATTTGAAAATATTCTTAAAAAACTTGGAATTCAAACATAAAAGTTTGAAAATTTAAAAATATTTTTGTAAAACTTGGTGGGTTTGCCGAGTGTTTACCAGGCAACCCTCGGCGAAAGTAGCTTTTGCCGAGTGTTCACCACTCGACACTCGGCGAAGCTAGCCTTTGCCGAGTGTTCACCACTCGACACTCGGCGAAGCTAGCCTTTGCCGAGTGTTTCTTGATATACACTCGGTAAACTCAGGACCTTAGTTTTTAAACTTATGTTTTTGGGGTCCAAACTTTATTTTTTTTCTAGTGATACTTGTCAAAGGCTCTTTATATCTTATGTGAAGTCTGTGGAAAAAATTTGAGATGATTTCGAAAAGTTTATATATACGACCCTTTCCAATCGGAGCATATCCCCATGGAAGTTTCGGAGAGTTGAGAGAGGAGACAGCCGGATTTCGAAACGAAGTGAAGTTGAATTAGAGTTTGAGTTCATAACTTTTTCTATAGGCAATAGACGACGTAGATTGGTTCATTTGAAGTTATCATATTTTTTCGGACCCATTTGATATTTTTTAAATTATTTTTACGCCCTTCTCCGCATGAAATAATGAAATATATGAAGGAATTATTAGATATATAAGCATGAAATAATGAAAACATTTCATCTAAGCATAGAATGTGCATTGTTGAATGTATTTGACAAGATATTTTGATGTGTATTTGATCGAATCTAAAAAATTTGGTATGTAAGAATTGTTCTCGGAAATGTTTGCCGAGTGCTACACTCGGCAAACAAGACCTTTGCCGAGTGTCAGGGAAGAGACACTCGGCAAAGATGCCACGTGGGCTGGCCGCCCCTCGGCCGCGCGGGACACGTGGCACCTTTGCCGAGTGCTACACTCGGCAAAGGGCAGGTTTGCCGAGTGTCCTGGGCAGACACTCGGCAAACAGGCCACGTGGTCGTCCCCTTCGGCCGCGCGCGGCCACGTCAGCGGCCAGCGCGTGGCCACGTGGTAGATCTGTTTGCTGAGTGCCTGGATCTGGGACACTCGGCAAACAGGGGGTGCGCCGGGGCCCCAACCCTAGACAACCCCTTTGCCGAGTGTCGGATCCAAGACACTCGGCAAACAGGGGGTGCGCCGGGGGACTTAACCTCCCACGCGCGGCCCAACCCACGACACACGCACACACACGCCTCTGCCCGCCGCGCCGCGCATCTCTCCCCACGCCGCCGCGCTCCGCCCGGATTCCGCCCGCGACGCCTGCCGCCGCCTCTGCCCCGCCGCGCATCACTCCCGGCCCGGCCGCGGCGCCGAGCCGCCGTCGAGCCGCCACTGCCCGAGCCACCGCGCCCCGACTCGGTCGCCGCGGCCCTCCCTCCGCTCCGGCCGCCCCACCAGACGTCGCCGCCCCGACGAGCCCGGCCCCGACGCCGACGCCGCCCCGACGACCAGCGCCGGTCGCCGCCGCAGGACGCCGCCGCCGGCCGGCTACCGGCCTCCGCCAGGCCCGCGCCGCCGCCCGGGTCTCCCGCTGCCAGGGCCGACGCCGCCGCGCCCCGGCCTACGAGCCGCCCGCCGCGCCTGACCCTCTCTCGAGCAGTCCGGCCGGCCTCCGCCCCGGCCCCGACAGGAACACCCTCGGCCCCGACGCCGCTGCCAAGGGGAGGACGCCAACGC
Organism: Echinochloa crus-galli; assembly: GCA_900205405.1. NCBI lineage: Eukaryota > Viridiplantae > Streptophyta > Magnoliopsida > Poales > Poaceae > Echinochloa > Echinochloa crus-galli. Next base: position 600,642 of record OAMR01000546.1, on the reverse strand, counting down.
CGCCCCCATCTCCCTGCCCTGACGACCGGCCGTGGGGAGGACGCCGTCGCCGCCCCATCTCGCTGCCCCAACCGTTGCCTTGAAGGGAAGGTAAGTGATTGGCATAGAATTTCATTTCATTTTTGTCTAGCATTCCTCAATTGTTGTTACTTGTTACCTTTGTCATTGCTGTTGTTGCTGTGGTAGTGTTGTTGTAGTACATATTAGAATTTTGATAGGAAAGGTAGCATATTTGACCTCATTTGTACGTGGTCGGCCTATTGTTCCCGTGATAGGTTCTCTAGTTGATATATGTCCTTATGTATGTGGTTGTCGGCCTTCGTGCCGTGGTGGTTTGCCGGCCTTCGTGCCGTGTTTTTTTTTGGCAGGGATGGAGTTTCATAAACCTCCCCGTGTAGGGGAGGTGCTGCCAAAATTTTCATTTGTACATGGTCGGCCTATTGTTGTTGTGATAGGTTCTCTAGTTCATATATGTCCTTGTGTATATAGTTGTCGGCCTTCGTGCCGTGGTGGTTTGCCGGCCTTCGTGCCGTGTTTTTTGCAGGATGGGTTTTCATTTACCTCCCCGTGCAGGGGATGTGCTGCCAAAATTTTCATTTGACTATATATACTACTTACGTGTATGTTAAGATTCTAAACATTTTAAAATTGTGGATGTAGCCCCCGGCCTCCCCGACTACCACCGGCCGCGCTTGGCCGTCCCCGAGTGCCCCCGGCCGCCCCAGGACGTCCTCGACTGCCCCCCGGCCTCCGTCGCCCTTCTCCGACCGCCCGCCGTTGAGCCCGTAGGTGAGCACGTGCAAAACCACACGCCCTCCGTATTTAATTCATAGATCCATATTTAAGTTGTGTCACGTAACCTAGTTAGGCGTCTCCCGTTCGAAAGAGATACGGTTGTGAATATGTGAATCTTTGCATATGTCTAACCGTATCTGTTTCGAATTGTCCACGTTTTTGGACAGCTCGAGGATGTGTAGATGGGTAGTTTCCATGCTCTACTCGTACCGAGGCTGAGTTTCGGCATTCCTCCCCGTTGTTCTCCGAATACACAATCTCCGTAATTGGACGTGTATTTGGAGAACAGCGGGGAGGTGCTGCCGAAATTCCGTCTTGGATACGAGTAGAGCATGGAAACTACCCGTCTACACATCCTCGGGTGGGATTAGGACCTATCTTTACCTATTAGACATAAAGCTAGCATCCGGTAGATGCATTTATTATTATAAATTTGGTATGGAAGAAATTTATTGCTCGGTGACATGTAAAGGGATGGATGACCGTGAGTGGATGTACACTGGCCGCTCAAGTAAAGGTGAATGTACAGATGAATGGATTGCCAAGACTGATGCGTTCTTGAAGCAAGCTTTTGCCAATGCGAAAGGGGTGCCAACTACTTTCTGTCCATGCGCGGTTTGCGACAATCGTAAACGCCAAACAGAAGTTGTCATGGGTAAACATCTCGTCAGGAATGGATTTACGGAGAACTATACTCGGTGGACACGCCATGGTGAAGCCGTTGATCGTGGGAGAGACGAGGCCGTGAGGCAGCGCATCGAGGAGTTTGATGATGAGGCAGGGGTAGGGGACATGTTGCATGACTACGACGAAGCACACTTCAATGATGGACCTAGGGAGGAGGAGCCGGAGGCCACTGCAAAGGCTTATTATGACATGTTGTCAGCGGCACAACAACCACTTCACTCGCACACTAAGGTTTCTCAATTGGATGCCGTTGCACGTCTGTTGGCCGTCAAGTCCCAGTTTAGCTTGGGTCGAGACGCCTTTGACCACATCCTGACAATTTTGGGTGGCCTCCTTCCGGAAGGTCACGGCTTGCCAAAGAACATGTACGCGGCACAGAAACTTCTAAATGCACTTAAGATGCCGTATCAGAAGATACATGCTTGTCCGAATGGATGCATCTTATTTAGGAAAGAATTTGCGGACGCAAAGCAATGTCCGAAGTGCAAGGCTTCTAGATTCGTGGAGATAGTCGGTGCTGATGGTAAGAAGAAGCAAAGCAAAATACCCGTGAATATCCTACGGTACCTTCCACCTATACCGAGGATCCAACGGCTTTACATGACCGAGGACTCCGCGAAACAGATGACATGGCACAAAAGTGGAGTGCGATACAATCCTGATAAGCTCGTACATCCATCCGATGGTGAAGCATGGAAGCACTTTGATGGGATTCATCATGACAAGGCTAGAGAGGCTCGGAATGTGCGTGTTGCGTTGGCAACAGATGGGTTCAACCCGTATGGAATGACGGCTGCCCCATACTCTTGTTGGCCAATGTTTGTGATCCCACTCAATCTCCCCCCCGGTGTCCTATTTCAACGGCAGAACATCTTTTTGTCGTTAATTATTCCTAATTACCCGGGGAAAAATATGAGCGTGTATATGGAGCCTCTTGTTGATGATTTGGACCGTGCTTGGGAGGAAGGTGTATGGACATATGATCGAGCTACAAAAACAAACTTTAAAATGCATGTCTTCTACCAGTACTCCCTGCATGACCATCCGGCGTATGGGATATTCTGCGGCTGGTGTGTCCACGGGAAGTTCCCATGTCCAATATGCAAGGCATCTCTGAAGTTCATCTGGTTGACCAAGGGTGGAAAATATTCATGCTTCGACAAACATCGTCAATTTCTCCCTCTTGAACACGAATTCAGACAAGATATTAAGAACTTCACGAAAGGTGTAAGGGTTCTAGACCCTGCACCACACATGATGACAGGTGCGGATGTTCGTGCAGAGTTAGACGCTCTCGAGGTCGGGGAGGATGGCCGTTTTGTGGGATATGGCGAGCAACATGCCTGGACTCATAAGTTGGGCCTATGGATGCTCCCGTACATGGCAGACCTTCTGCTTCCACATAATATTGATATGATGCACACTGAAAAGAATCTTGCCGAGGCACTTTGGGGTACAATCATGAACATTCCTGATAAAACCAAAGACAATACCAAGGCTAGAGTGGATCAGCAGCGGTTATGCAATAGACCGAAGCTAAATATACCACTCCCAGGGACGGCAAAACATGGAAAAAACCTAAGGCCGATTTCGTTCTCGATAATGACCAAAAGAGGGAAGTGCTAAGTTGGTTCCAAACATTGAAATTTCCTGATGGGTATGCAGCGAATTTGAAGAGGGGAGTGAACTTAACTACTCTAAGGATCAACGGGCTCAAGAGTCATGACTACCACATATGGCTTGAGCGGCTTCTTCCGGTGATGGTTCGAGGCTATGTCCCCGAGCATGTCTGGCAAGTGCTGGCGGAGTTGAGCAATTTCTTCCGTCAGCTGTGTGCTAAGGAAGTATCGAAGCCCATGCTTGCAGAAATGGAAAAGTAATGAAGATCTTGTGCTAAGATCAATTCTGTCAATTTTTTTTGGCAGTAAAGTCACTGATCAGGTTGAACTGTAAGGCCGGTCTCAGGGGGTTTTACGATGTACTGATGTGTGTTATAAAATAAAAAAGAAAAAGTTCCGTGATATGTCAAAAGAAGTTTAATCATTATGAAACTTTTTTGATATAGTTGGTATGTAAATCGATACTGTTTTATTCTAAGATTAAGTACTTTAAATTCGATCTTGTTATATGTCGTACACTTGATGTCTTGTAGGCGATTCCGTGGTGGTGCGCCCCGCATCCCACGTGCTGGGAGGTGATAGTCGACAAGTGGTGCAGCGCCGAGTGGGCCGCTCAGCACGACCTTTGCCGGGAGCGGCGTTTGCTGATGCCCGGTGTCTCACACCATCAGGGCAGCCTTAGCCTCGAGGAGTACAGGGCCAAATGGGTACGCCGAGTCATTTCTATATTCGCTCACTCTATTCTGTGTAATTACTAATTCATATTGTTTGTTTTTTCAGTCGGCGTCACATGGTGGTGCGCCTTGCTCACAGCTCGAGGCTTTTGCTATGGCCCACAAGGGCAAGGCGACCTCCGACGTCCGGTACAACCCGGAGGACGGGCCCGCGGCATATAGCAACGCCAGCGTCCACAGTTGCCTCACAGCATATCAAGAGGTGGCGAAGGAGGTCCACGTGCCAAACTGGGATCCGACTGCCCACGACATTGATGGAGAAGTGGTCATGAGGGCGGGAGGAGGCAAGAAGCACGGGCGGTACTTGATCGCCAACAACACCATCGACACGGCCTCTACCCCCACACTCTCCCAGATTCGAGCCAGGAGCACGAGCTCTTCAGCGGCTATCCGCCAGCCTCTTCCTTTCGGGATGCAGGCACTCCAGGTTATTTCTATTTCTATCTTTGTACGTGAAGTTTGCTTACCCTATACCGAGGATCCAACGGTTTTACATGACCGAGGACTCCGCGAAACAGATGACATGGCACAAAAGTGGAGTGCGATACAATCCTGATAAGCTCGTACATCCATCCGATGGTTGTGCGTATAAGGTCAAGTCATTTACCGGATATGACGTGAATGGTTATCGTTTTCGTTTGCGGACGCAAAGCAATGTCCGAAGTGCAAGGCTTCTAGATTCGTGGAGATCGTCGGTGCTGATGGTAAGAAGAAGCAAAGCAAAATACCCGTGAATATCCAACGGTACCATCCACCTATACCGAGGATCCAACGGCTTTACATGACCGAGAACTCCGCGAAACAGATGACATGGCACAAAAGTGGAGTGCGATACAATCCTGATAAGCTCGTACATCCATCCGATGGTGAAGCATGGAAGCACTTTGATGGGATTCATCATGACAAGGCTAGAGAGGCTCGGAATGTGCGTGTTGCGTTGGCAACAGATGGGTTCAACCCGTATGGAATGACGGCTGCCCCATACTCTTGTTGGCCAATGTTTGTGATCCCACTCAATCTCCCCCCCGGTGTCCTATTTCAACGGCAGAACATCTTTTTGTCGTTAATTATTCCTAATTACCCGGGGAAAAATATGAGCGTGTATATGGAGCCTCTTGTTGATGATTTGGACCGTGCTTGGGAGGAAGGTGTATGGACATATGATCGAGCTACAAAAACAAACTTTAAAATGCATGTCTTCTACCAGTACTCCCTGCATGACCATCCGGCGTATGGGATATTCTGCGGCTGGTGTGTCCACGGGAAGTTCCCATGTCCAATATGCAAGGCATCTCTGAAGTTCATCTGGTTGACCAAGGGTGGAAAATATTCATGCTTCGACAAACATCGTCAATTTCTCCCTCTTGAACACGAATTCAGACAAGATATTAAGAACTTCACGAAAGGTGTAAGGGTTCTAGACCCTGCACCACACATGATGACAGGTGCGGATGTTCGTGCAGAGTTAGACGCTCTCGAGGTCGGGGAGGATGGCCGTTTTGTGGGATATGGCGAGCAACATGCCTGGACTCATAAGTTGGGCCTATGGATGCTCCCGTACATGGCAGACCTTCTGCTTCCACATAATATTGATATGATGCACACTGAAAAGAATCTTGCCGAGGCACTTTGGGGTACAATCATGAACATTCCTGATAAAACCAAAGACAATACCAAGGCTAGAGTGGATCAGCAGCGGTTATGCAATAGACCGAAGCTAAATATACCACCTCCCAGGGACGGCAAAACATGGAAAAAACCTAAGGCCGATTTCGTTCTCGATAATGACCAAAAGAGGGAAGTGCTAAGTTGGTTCCAAACATTGAAATTTCCTGATGGGTATGCAGCGAATTTGAAGAGGGGAGTGAACTTAACTACTCTAAGGATCAACGGGCTCAAGAGTCATGACTACCACATATGGCTTGAGCGGCTTCTTCCGGTGATGGTTCGAGGCTATGTCCCCGAGCATGTCTGGCAAGTGCTGGCGGAGTTGAGCAATTTCTTCCGTCAGCTGTGTGCTAAGGAAGTATCGAAGCCCATGCTTGCAGAAATGGAAAAGCTTGCTCCCGTGTTGCTATGCAAGTTGGAGAAGATATTTCCACCGGGCTTTTTCAACCCGATGCAGCATATGATTCTGCACCTTCCGTATGAGGCACGAATGGGAGGGCCTGTGCAGAACCGGTGGTGCTATCCAATTGAAAGATGTCAGAAGGTTCTTCGAACTAAATGCAAAAATAAATGCAAGATTGAAGCATCTATTGCAGAGGCATACATTCTCGAGGAGGTGTCAAACTTCACGACGAAGTATTATGCTGACAACCTTCCTAACGTGCACAATCCACCGCCTCGTTATAATGTTGACGAAGTTGAATCGAACCTCAGCCTTTTCCGAGGGCAACTAGGAAGTGCAAGTGAAGGCACCAACAAAAATTTGACAAATGTAGAGTGGCGCGCTATCATGCTCTATGTGCTCACCAATCTATCCGAAGTTGAGCCATACATGCGGTAAGTTCAGAACGATCTTGTTTTCAAGTACCTAGCCACTATTCTGCATCCAACACTCTTGTTTCTCGTTCATACAGGGAATTTCTTGATCAATTCTGGCGTAATAGGAGGGCTCCTACCCCACACGAAGTTGATGACCTTCTTAAACATGGAAACCCAGATTTTATTTCTTGGTTCAAACGGAAGGTACACTTAATTTCAGTCTTGTCCTAAATTCGACGTTACTGAGTCTATGAGTAACGGAAGGTACAAACATGCCTGGTCGAACTCGCAGGGTCAATCCGATGGGTCTATGAGTGTCGAGTTGAGACAAATCGCCGATGGTTGTGCGTATAAGGTCAAGTCATTTACCGGATATGACGTGAATGGTTATCGTTTTCGCACAACAAGTCATGAGCAGAGGATGCCCAATCGAAGGACTACAAGTACCGGAGTCTATACTCCAGGCTCTGATGGGGTCGATTACTATGGGAGACTTGAAGAAATATACGAGCTTAATTTTGGTGGAAGCAAACCTCTTTCTCCTGTTATCTTCAAATGTCATTGGTTTGATCCTTCAGTGGTGAGACGAACCCCTAGTCTTGGGCTAGTCGAAATTCGACAATCATCTGTCTTACCTGGAGATGATGTCTATATAGTGTCTCAACAAGCCACCCAGGTGTATTATTTGTCATACCCGTGCAAAAAGGACAAAAGGCTTGAGGGTTGGGACGTTGTATACAAAGTGTCGCCACGCGGTAAACTACCAGTCCCAAACAATGAAGATTATAACATAGATCCAAACACCTATGATGGAGAGTTCTTCCAAGAAAATGGGCTAGAAGGGTCTTTTGAGATAGACTTAACCCAAGCGGTCGGAATGGATTTAGACTCAGAAATGTTTGTTGACGAGGACACTGGAGATGTGGTTCATAATGCTAAGGAGGTAGAGTTACTAGAGCGATTACAATTAGGCAATGACGAAGACGACGACATTTCTCCGCCTTTGGAGGACGACCATGAACATCTCGAAATGTACGATAGTGATGATGCGACCGTTGATCCAGATAATCCTGATCCGGATGATTATTTCTAATAAAAGTACGTTTATATATTACATCATCTCTGTCTAATAGTTTATGTTGGGTCATATTTCTTATATATTACACGTTTTTCTAATTATTTATGTTTATATGTGAAATCTAATAAATGTATGTTTTTGTTGATCGCAGGTGATTGGACCAATATGGTGGGTCGTGGCGGTGCGATGAGGAACGTCATGTCGTTGTACCGGAAGTTTAAAGATGGGGGGTCCGAGGCAGCTGGGTCGTCTGGTGCCAAGGGGCGAAAGAAGAAGGCCGCAGGCGGGGGGCGAGGCAGGGGCAAGAGGCGAGAGCGGACCCCCGTACCTTCGTCGTCTTCGTCCGACGAGGACTTTGTTCCTTCGGCGGCGGACACTCGGGCCGCGGAGCACGAGGACCGCGAGGACGTGGAGCACGAGGCAGCGGAGCACGTGGCCGAGGAGCACGGGGCCGAGGAGCACGGGGCCGAGGACCCCGAGGGCGAGGACGCCGAGGGGTCCACCTGCTCTGAGAACTTGGCCTCGTCTAGTCAGGTGAGATGTGTATAAGAGACAGTATATGGACTTTTGTCCCATAGTGGATCTTGCTGTACTTGCTCTAACATTCAGAGACATTGGACATGTGCCTCACTGTCAACGGGCATATAGACTACAACTAAAAAAGTAGCGCCAATTAGATCGCTAAATAAGTCCAAAAAAATGCGACAATGGAGCTGAGTCAAAGACTAACAAGTTTCACCATAGAAAACGTTACTAACTGACATACTATCAGTTCACACCGAGAATCAGTTTTAGTTCCCTACCAAATGCCTACCTCTATTTCCAAAAAAAAAACAGAGAGAAGGTAACAAAAGCCTTGCTTGCGCTGACAACATTCGGGAGCCATTGCTTACCATGGTGGCCTGGTGGGCAATCTGAGTCTGCTGGCTCATTACTGTAGCAAGGGAAAAGCTTGTTGGCCCGAACCCGACCAAAGCATATGCCATGGATCAAAACACTCAATCACATCCTTTGCCTGGGACGAGACCAGGCTGCAGCTTGCTTGGGATCAAAAATAAATACACAATTATATGGGATGGAGGATCTCCACTGTTCATGTTTGAACCTGACCTCTAAGATTTTTTGGATAAGGGAGTATGGGTTTTCAGCCGCTGCATCGATCAATGTATGTAGTTGTGCATTATTACAAGTTTAAACCAGTAATAAACCATGTAATTAAAAAAAATTGAAAGCTCAAACTTGATATTAAACTCTCAAACATTCATGAAAACCAACTAAGAGGCAATTTTGTTGATAAAACTACAACCATAAGTGGTAAAGACTTTCACGATGACAGAATCAAGATTCGAGGCAGAGCGGCTTGTGGCCGTTTAGTGTATGTGCGTTACCGGTGAGGCCCTTTCAGCTATGGGCCCCAAGCTTGTTAATGAATCCCATCATGATGCCAACACAAGAAAAGGACGTGGCCGGGGAATAAAATTAATTAAAGAGCCTGTGAGGCCAGTAGGCCATACTCTCCTTGCGACACGAGATATAAAGAGCCTTTGACAAGTATCACTGAAAAAAAATAAAGTTTGGACCCCAAAAACATAAGTTTAAAAACTAAGGTCCTGACTTTGCTGAGTGTTTACCAACATCACCACGACGCTTATAAGCTGTGTCTCTTATACACATCTTTTTTTGTTGGCCGATCAACTTGAACGGCCTTTGTGTACTTGTTCATGAGCTGAGAGAAAGTAGGTCCTTGCTTCAGAACCCTTCCTTGAACCTTTGGCTCATTAAACTTCCAAGTACCCACTTCCGGGCGCTTGGGCTTGAAAGTCCTTGGACGGTCTAGAGACAAACCGGTCTGACCGGTTTGAGAAACCGGTCTGACCGATTTCGCCTGACTAGTGAACCGATTCTCTTCCAAGGAACTTCCTTGCCCCCCGGGCCTTGATGTGTTAATTGTAATCTTCAGAGACTCTTCACCATCAAGAGTTCTCCCAATCATCACTGTTCTGACCGGAACTTTGTCATTAACTTTTTCCGGCCTTGGATCTCCAATCACCACGTTCTTGTATTTGATCGAATTTGAAAAATTTGGTATGCAAGAATTGTTCTGGGAAATGTTTGCCGAGTGCTACACTCGGCAAACAAGACCTTTGCCGAGTGTCAGGAAGAGACACTCGGCAAAGATGCCACGTGGGCTGGCCGGCCCGCGGCCGCGCGGGCCACGTCATTGGCCACGTGGCACCTTTGCCGATTGCGTACGACTCGGCAAAGGGCAGGTTTGCCGAGTGCCCTGGGCAGACACTCGGCAAACAGGCCACGTGGCCGTCCCTTCGCCGCGCGGCCACGTCAGCGGCCAGTGGCGGCACTAGATCTGTTTGCCGAGTGCCTGGATCTGGGACACTCGGCAAACAGGGGGTTTGCCGAGTGCCGGATCTGGGACACTCGGCAAACAGGGGGTGCCGGGGGACTTAACCGCCCACGGCCCCCAACCCTACACACGCACACACGCACACGCGCCGCTCCTCTCCCCACCCGCCGCCGCCTCTCTCCCGCCGCCTCCCCCGCCCGCCGCCGCGCACGCCACCGCCCGCCGCCCGCTCCCCGCACGCGACGCCGGCCGCCGCCTCCGCCCGCGCCCACGCCGGCCGGCCGCCCCGCCCGCGCCCGGCCGCGCCCCGCGCCGCCGGCCGGCCGTCCCGCCCCGGCCGCGTCCCCGGCCGGCGGCGTCCCGGCCCGCCCGGCCGGCCATCCCCGGCCCGGCCCGGCCGGCCGTCCCTGGCCCCGGCCGCCCCGCCGGCCGCGGCCGTCGTCCCCGCCCGGCCCCGTCCGCGTCAGCCCCGGCCCGGCCGCCGCGCAGGCCGGCCGTCCCCGCTCCTTCCCCGGCCGCCGGCTCGTCCTCCGCTGTCCCCGCGCGCCCGCCCATCTCGTGTAGGTACCCGCCCGTCCTCTTGTTACCTTTGTTAATTTGTTCATTTTGCTGGCAAAACTAGGATGTGGTGGTTTGCCGGCCTTGCGTGCCGTTGTGGTTTGCCGGCCCTTCGTGCCGTGGTTTTTTGCCAGGATGGGGTTTCAGAAAC
>OAMR01000546.1:557327-584751 GCA_900205405.1 Echinochloa crus-galli | reverse complement strand
CGGGTGCTTCTGACAAGGTTTTCCTTGAAGAATTCCGCTGGGTGCGCGCTAGCGCACCCGCGGGTGTAGCCCCCGAGACCTTGGAGGAGTGGATATACTCCTGCAAGGGCTTATCGGCGTTTCGCGCCTTTGTGAGCTACAACATGTTTCGTCCTCAAGGAATTTGATCTTGTGGTGCAAGGAGCCCCCGAGCCTTGGCCCTAGCAAGGTCGATCAGGGGCGGTTCTTGACTTTGAGTTACGACCCTCGTTGCCCCGTTTGCGGGGAGGAGGGGTGACACGATCCATGCTTCCCTCGAATGGGCTGCGAGCTGTCTCTTATACACATCTAGATGTGTATAAGAGACCGCGTCAGCCCCGGCCCGGCCGCCGCGCAGGCCGGCCCGTCCCCGCTACTTCCGCGGCCGCCGGCTCGTCCTCCTGTCCGCGCGCCCGCCCATCTCGTGTAGGTACCCCGCCTGTCCTCTTGTTACCTTTGTTATTTTGTTCATTTTGCTGCAAAACTAGGATGTGGTAATTGCTATTTTTGTGGTAGGAAGTAGTAATATGAATTTATTTGTGAATTTTGAATCCTCATTATCCTTGTGTATGTGGTTGTCGGCCTTCGTGCCGTGAATATCCTTGTGTATGTGGTTGTCGGCCTTCGTGCCGTGGATATCCTTGTCTACGTGGTTGTCGGCCTTCGTGCCGTGTTTTTTTGCAGGATGTATGGTTTCAGAAACCTCCCCGCGTAGGGGAGGTGCTGCCGAATTTTTTATTTGATAAAAATTTGTTTCTATTTCAGGGAGAGGTTGCACCATCTTCGACTTGGACCCCAACGCTGCCCGCCATTCCCCGCCGTCTGCACCGACACGAGCGTCACCGACTCGCCCGCCGTCGAGCTCGTAGGTGAGCACATGCAAAACCATACACCCTCAATATTTAATTCGTAGATCCATATTTAAGTTGTGTCACGTAACCTAGTTAGGCGTCTCCCGTTCGAAAGAGATACGGTTGTGAATATGTGAATTTTTGTAACATCTCGTCAGGAATGGATTTACGGAGAACTATACTCGGTGGACACGCCATGGTGAAGCCGTTGATCGTGTGAGAGACGAGGTCGTGAGGCAGCGCATCGAGGAGTTTGATGATGAGGCAGGGGTAGGGGACATGTTGCATGACTACGACGAAGCACACTTCAATGATGGACCTAGGGAGGAGGAGCCGGAGGCCACTGCAAAGGCTTATTATGACATGTTGTCAGCGGCACAACAACCACTTCACTCGCACACTAAGGTTTCTCAATTGGATGCCGTTGCACGTCTGTTGGCCGTCAAGTCCCAGTTTAGCTTGGGTCGAGACGCCTTTGACCACATCCTGACAATTTTGGGTGGCCTCCTTCCGGAAGGTCACGGCTTGCCAAAGAACATGTACGCGGCACAGAAACTTCTAAATGCACTTAAGATGCCGTATCAGAAGATACATGCTTGTCCGAATGGATGCATCTTATTTAGGAAAGAATTTGCGGACGCAAAGCAATGTCCGAAGTGCAAGGCTTCTAGATTCGTGGAGATAGTCGGTGCTGATGGTAAGAAGAAGCAAAGCAAAATACCCGTGAATATCCTACGGTACCTTCCACCTATACCGAGGATCCAACGGCTTTACATGACCGAGGACTCCGCGAAACAGATGACATGGCACAAAAGTGGAGTGCGATACAATCCTGATAAGCTCGTACATCCATCCGATGGTGAAGCATGGAAGCACTTTGATGGGATTCATCATGACAAGGCTAGAGAGGCTCGGAATGTGCGTGTTGCGTTGGCAACAGATGGGTTCAACCCGTATGGAATGACGGCTGCCCCATACTCTTGTTGGCCAATGTTTGTGATCCCACTCAATCTCCCCCCCGGTGTCCTATTTCAACGGCAGAACATCTTTTTGTCGTTAATTATTCCTAATTACCCGGGGAAAAATATGAGCGTGTATATGGAGCCTCTTGTTGATGATTTGGACCGTGCTTGGGAGGAAGGTGTATGGACATATGATCGAGCTACAAAAACAAACTTTAAAATGCATGTCTTCTACCAGTACTCCCTGCATGACCATCCGGCGTATGGGATATTCTGCGGCTGGTGTGTCCACGGGAAGTTCCCATGTCCAATATGCAAGGCATCTCTGAAGTTCATCTGGTTGACCAAGGGTGGAAAATATTCATGCTTCGACAAACATCGTCAATTTCTCCCTCTTGAACACGAATTCAGACAAGATATTAAGAACTTCACGAAAGGTGTAAGGGTTCTAGACCCTGCACCACACATGATGACAGGTGCGGAAGTTCGTGCAGAGTTAGACGCTCTCGAGGTCGGGGAGGATGGCCGTTTTGTGGGATATGGCGAGCAACATGCCTGGACTCATAAGTTGGGTCTGTGGAAGCTCCCGTACATGCCAGACCTTCTGCTTCCACATAATATTGATATGATGCCCACTGAAAAGAATCTTGCCGAGGTCATTAATATAACAAACTATCCTGGTCGAACTCGCAGGACCAATCCGATGGGTCTATGAGTGCCGAGTTGAGACAGACCGCCAGATGGGTCTATGAGTGTCGAGTTGAGACAAATCGCCGATGGTTGTGCGTATAAGGTCAAGTCATTTACCGGATATGACGTGAATGGTTATCGTTTTCGCACAACAAGTCATGAGCAGAGGATGCACAATCGAAGGACTACAAGTACCGGAGTCTATACTCCAGGCTCTGATGGGGCCGATTACTATGGGAGTCTTGAAGAAATATACGAGCTTAATTTTGGTGGAAGCAAACCTCTTTCTCCTGTTATCTTCAAATGTCATTGGTTTGATCCTTCAGTGGTGAGACGAACCCCTAGTCCTGGGCTAGTCGAAATTCGACAATTATCTGTCTTACCTGGAGATGATGTCTATATAGTGGCTCAACAAGCCACCCAGGTGTATTATTTGTCATACCCATGCAAAAAGGACAAAAGGCTTGAGGGTTGGGACGTTGTATACAAAGTGTCGCCACGCGGTAAACTACCAGTCCCAAACAATGAAGATTATAACATAGATCCAAACACCTATGATGGAGAGTTCTTCCAAGAAAATGGGCTAGAAGGGTCTTTTTAGATAGACTTAACCCAAGCGGTCGGAATGGATTTAGACTCAAAAATGTTTGTTGACGAGGACACTGGAGATGTGGTTCATAATGCTAAGGAGGTAGCGTTACTAGAGCGATTACAATTAGGCAATGACGAAGACGACGACATTCCTCCGCCTTTGGAGGACGACCATGATCATCTCGAAATGTACGATAGTGATGATGTGACCGTTGATCCAGATAATCCTGATCCGGATGATTATTTCTAATAAAAGTATGTGTATATATTGCATCATTTCTTTCTAATAGTTTATGTCGGGTCATATTTCTTATATATTACATGTTTTTCTAATAATTTATGTTTATATGATGTTGGGTCATATTTCTTATATATTACACGTTTTTCTAATTATTTATGTTTATATGTGAAATCTAATAAATGTATGTTTTTGTTGATCGCAGGTGATTGAACCAATATGGTGGGTCGTGGCGGTGCGATGAGGAACGTCATGTCGTTGTACTGGAAGTTTAAAGATGGGGGGTCCGAGGCAGCTAGTCGTCTGGTGCCAAGGGCAAGGGGCGAAAGAAGAAGGCCACAGGCGGGGGGCGGGGCAAGGGCAAGAGGCGAGAGCGGACCCCCGTAACTTCGTCGTCTTCGTCCGACGAGGACTTTGTTCCTTCGGCGGTGGACACTTGGGCCGCGGAGCACGAGTACCGCGAGGACGAGGAGCACGAGGCAGCGGAGCACGTGGCCGAGGAGCACGAGGCCGAGGAGCACGGGGTCGTGGACCCCCAGGGAGAGGACGTAGAGGGGTCCACCTCCTCTGAGAACTCGGCCCTTTGGCAGCGAGGCCCCTCGCAACTCCCAAAGCGCCCGATACCCATGGAGCGTCGCCTCGTGATCGCACCCAACCCTCCAAGGTAAGTAATTTTAGATGGTACACAGACCTTCTCGTTTCATATTCATATGTTGCCTGTGCAGAACCGGTGGTGCTATCCAATTGAAAGATGTCAGAAGGTTCTTCGAACTAAATGCAGATAGTCGACAAGTGGTGCATCGCCGAGTGGGCCTCTCAGCACGACCTTTGCCGGGAGCGGCGTTTGCTGATGCCCGGTGTCTCACACCATCAGGGCAGCCTTAGCCTCGAGGAGTACAGGGCCAAATGGGTACGCCGAGTCATTTCTATATTCGCTCACTCTATTCTGTGTAATTACTAATTCATATTGTTTGTTTTTTCAGTCGGCGTCACATGGTGGTGCGCCTTGCTCACAGCTCGAGGCTTTTGCTATGGCCCACAAGGGCAAGGCGACCTCCGATGTCCGGTACAACCCAGAGGACAGGCCCGCAGCATACAGCAACGCCAGCGTCCACAGTCGCCTCACAGCATATCAAGAGGTCGCGAAGGAGGTCCACGGGCCAGACTGGGATCCGACCGCCCACGACATTGATGGAGAAGTGGTCATGAGGGCGGGAGGAGGCAAGAAGCACGGGCGGTACTTGATCGCCAACAGCACCATCGACACGGCCGCTACCCCCACGCTCTCCCAGATTCGAGCCAGGAGCACGAGCTCTTCAGCGGCTATCCGCCAGCCTCTTCATGTTTCACACTTCGGGATGCAGACACTCCAGGTTATTTCTGTTTCTATCTTTGTACGTGAAGTTTGCTTACGTTTATAATGTATTATAACAATGTGATTGAATATTGCAGGCCCGGTTGGATGAAGAAACGCAGAGGCGGGAGTTCCTGGAGGCGGAGGTTCAGCGGATGAAGGACATGGAGGCCGAGAAAGACAGGCAGAAGGAGGAGGCCGAGCGGGCGAACCGAGTGTGGCAGGAGCAGGTATTTGCAGAAAACTGCAAATTAAACGTACCACCAGAAGTGTCATTCTAATGACATTCTTGTAGGGAAAAAAGTATCAGTTATGCAAATTTCTTGGTTCCGTGAGTCACTTGAGAACCCTATGATTTCATTTCACAACTCATTTCTGTCCAAAATCTTGTAACACACACCACTAATCTCTTTTGGGCAGGCTCCTGGCTCGGCCGCGTCGAATGACGGCCCTCAAGACGAAGACCTTGCGGCGCGCGCGGTTAGATCGTTGTTCAGACCCCCTCTTCCGTGAGTGATGGATGTTGGACTTTGTAAACATATGAATGATGAATGTTTGGATATTGAATTTGTGACATTTCTGTGATGTTGGATGGTTTAGTGACTTATATGTGTTTGTTTATGGTTGTTTGATGGTTTAGTGGCTATATATATATATATATGAATTGCCTGTGATGCCTATTATAAACTGCCTGTGATGCCTATTATAAACTGCCTAGGAATGGCTAATAGAGAGGAGGGATCACCTCAAGATGGAAGTGCGCCGGATATTTGAAGCTGGAAAAGCCCTGAGCGTGGCCGACACCGTAAGGTTGGTGGATACACTCGAACGCCTTGGTATCGATAACCATTTCATCAAGGAGATCGACGAGGCCTTGTGTCGTGTCCACGTTGAGGAGGTGGATTTGGGCAACTCCATTGAGTTGCATGTGGTTGCCCTACGGTTTCGTCTACTTAGGCAACATGGCTTTTTGGTATCCGCAGGTAACTAGTTTTGAGAAGCTAATAACAAAACCTGAGCTAATGAATCCTTGATATAGGAGCTTAATTTTAATGTTATTTATATGCGCACGCACGCAGATGTATTTGACAGATTCAAAGATGACACCGGTAGTTTCAACATAAACTTAAGCAGAGACCCAAGGGGACTACTTAGTTTGTTCAATGCTGCTCACATGGCAGTCCCTGGTGAGATGGTCCTAGACGATGCTATCGCCTTTGCTAGACACCACCTTGAGGCCGCAAATGTCAAGCTTAGTTCTCCGATGAAGGAACAAGTTTCCCGTGCCCTTGAGATCCCACTCCCTCGATTTATGCAGCAGCTAGAGACCATGCATTATATCAGCGAGTATGAGAAAGAACAGCCACATGACGTAATGTTGCTCGAGCTCGCGAGGATTAACTTGAACCTTCTCAGGAGTGTCCACCTCAAGGAGCTCAAGGATCTCTCACTGTAAGTTGATATATATATATATATATATATATATATATATATATATATATATATATATATATATATATATATATATATATATATATATATATATATATATATATATATATATATATATATATATATATATATATATATATATATATATATATATATATATATATATATATATATATATATATATATATATATATATATATATATATATATATATATATATATATATATATATATATATATATATATATATATATATATATATATATATATATATATATATATATATATATATATATATATATATATATATATATATATATATATATATATATATATATATATATATATATATATATATATATATATATATATATATATATATATATATATATATATATATATATATATATATATATATATATATATATATATATATATATATATATATATATATATATATATATATATATATATATATATATATATATATATATATATATATATATATATATATATATATATATATATATATATATATATATATATATATATATATATATATATATATATATATATATATATATATATATATATATATATATATATACCTACTTTAACCTCAGTTATAGCATACTAAATAACCAGCAAATTTGGTTCTCTAAATTTTAAAATGGAATAAATATATTACTCTAATTTGGATTGAACTTATTATGCATGTATGGATGCTGAAAGTACCACAAGTGTCTTCAACAAGTACTAGAATAACGCAGCAGCAAAAAGCAATTGGGTCTCAACCACACAACCAGACAACCAAGTCATTCTATTATGTGGATTCTAATGTAGTACTTCTACTATGTCCATTTGTTAAAAAAACGAAGAAAAAAGGAGACGGCAGTAGTGCTAACTTATTATTTCAGGATAGACCTGCAACTATAGCTATAGGAGCCACCAGGTAGGGAACGTTTCTTTTTTTTATTATAATTCCATCATAGTATGTGTACAAGTCACATTAGTGCACAAATGAAAGTTAAATATATTTGAGAAGACATGATATGCAAACATAAGGTCATAAATATGATATGGTTCAATACCTGTCATTTTCCTGCAAGCAAGAAGGTACTCTTGGCTCCTGAGTTTCAGACTTGGATTAAAAAAATCGAAGCAGATTTGGTCGTCTGGATATAAATATGCAGGACATTAGACTCACTTGGATTGAACCTAATTATCTTGGGACCTTGGGCCCTGAGAGGTAAAGCTGGAACCCTTACCGTGGTTGCCTAGATGAGGAATGATAAAACCAAATTGATGTAGGAGAAAGGCGAAGAGGCGATGTGTGCCAGGTGCCGATGGATCGAGGATGATCTCCTCGCAAACCCTAGCATTTGGTGCGATATAGATGGATCAGTGCTGCCGGCTCCTCAACCTGTTCCAGTGGTTTAGTAATGGCGCTGGTGATCGAGGGGAGATAGATGGATTAGTGCGACCGGGCCCTCTGCCTATTCCCGTGGTTCGTGCGTTGGAGGGGAGATGGATGGATTAGTGCCACCGGGTCCTCTGCCTATTCCCATGGTTTGTGCGCTGGTGATGGAGGCAGCTGGAGGGGCGTAGATGAGGACACGGGAGGGGCAGTCCAGGAAATTTTGTTTCACGGTATGGAACGGAACAGGGTATCAATTCGCCAGCACAAAGACCGACTCAAATCCGAACTCGAACTCAAGCCTAAACTCGAACTCAAACTTGGACACAGAATTGATCCGACTAAAACATGGTTGAAACGACTCAAACTCTTGTTCGTAAGTTTGTTGGGTGAACTCCCTAAAGAGATGCAGCAAACATGTTCTCCCTAGCCAGGAACTTGGCTCCTTCGAAGATCTGGCCACCAGCCAACTCTACAGAAGTGCTAGCGCATGGCTAACAAACGCAGATAGCTGGCCTAGGGACATGCTCGCCGGTCTTGCCATTCAGCTTGGGCGGGCGCTGACTATCTGGCACGTACATCGCGGCCACACGGGCACTCGGCCACGGTCCACGAAAGCACATAACTTTTTTTTTTCTCCATCAAGCACAGGAAGCTATACAGCCAGGCAAGGCAGCAACTAGGCAGGAAGCATGCTGACAACTAGATAAGGTCCCCTGCTTGCATGCGGATATGTATGCTACAATGTGATGATATTCCACATGAGAATGAAAATTGCATATCTTTGGTGAATTTTTTGATTGACATGTGCTGTCATGGTCTGTGAATTCTGCTTAATTGATGCTGCTATGTTCTGATTTTTCTTCACTTATGTCATTTCATTTTATTTAGTACACAAATTGCTAGTTGTTTTATACTTTACATACAAAATTGGTTGGTAAACCCTTGCTACACCAGTGTGAAGATCTTGTATGGCATGGAAAAGTTTCTTGAGTTAAGGTAACAAGAACAGCAGTGAACTTGTACGCACTCCTTTACATGGCATCTGAAGTATCAAAAGAAAAGGTATGAAGATTAGCAGTAACCTTGCTTGAGATAGTAATTATAGAATTTTATAGATGTTTCACATCTTGGTTTGATAACATGACGCACACAGTTGCGAACAATAATAATGCTTGTAGCAGAGTAGCATATTACTCAGCTGTTATTTCGGCCTATGCATTCTTGTTTTCAATGCAAATTTGTGACTGTGTTGTGGGTTCGTAACTAAACATTGAGTGCTTTTAGCTTTTCATGATTAGATTGTATCATGCGGTGGATTAATCTAATCTGATTAGTGGCGTGGTTACAAACAAGTCGTATCATGCGGTGGATTAACTTGTTTTGTTATCATGCTTGACGGGTGCTGCTTTCGGCCTATGCATTCTTGTTTTCAATGCAAATTTGTGACTGTGTTGTGGGTTCGTAACTAAACATTGAGTGCTTTTAGCTTTTCATGATTAGATTGTATCATGCGGTGGATTAATCTAATCTGATTAGTGGCGTGGTTACAAACAAGTCGTATCATGCGGTGGATTAACTTGTTTTGTTATCATGCTTGACGGGTGCTGCTTTCGGCCTATGCATTCTTGTTTTCAATGCAAATTTGTGACTGTGTTGTGGGTTCGTAACTAAACATTGAGTGCTTTTAGCTTTTCATGATTAGATTGTATCATGCGGTGGATTAATCTAATCTGATTAGTGGCGTGGTTACAAACAAGTCGTATCATGCGGTGGATTAACTTGTTTTGTTATCATGCTTGACGGGTGCTGCTTTCGGCCTATGCATTCTTGTTTTCAATGTAAATTCGTGACTGTGTTGTGGGTTCGTAACTAAACATTGAGTGCTTTTAGCTTTTCATGATTAGATTGTATCATGCGGTGGATTAATCTAATCTGATTAGTGGCGTGGTTACAAACAAGTCGTATCATGCGGTGGATTAACTTGTTTTGTTATCATGCTTGACGGGTGCTGCTTTCGGCCTATGCATTCTTGTTTTCAATGTAAATTCGTGACTGTGTTGTGGGTTCGTAACTAAACATTGAGTGCTTTTAGCTTTTCATGATTAGATTGTATCATGCGGTGGATTAATCTAATCTGATTAGTGGCGTGGTTACAAACAAGTCGTATCATGCGGTGGATTAACTTGTTTTGTTATCATGCTTGACGGGTGCTGCTTTCGGCCTATGCATTCTTGTTTTCAATGTAAATTCGTGACTGTGTTGTGGGTTCGTAACTAAACATTGAGTGCTTTTAGCTTTTCATGATTAGATTGTATCATGCGGTGGATTAATCTAATCTGATTAGTGGCGTGGTTACAAACAAGTCGTATCATGCGGTGGATTAACTTGTTTTGTTATCATGCTTGACGGGTGCTGCTTTCGGCCTATGCATTCTTGTTTTCAATGTAAATTCGTGACTGTGTTGTGGGTTCGTAACTAAACATTGAGTGCTTTTAGCTTTTCATGATTAGATTGTATCATGCGGTGGATTAATCTAATCTGATTAGTGGCGTGGTTACAAACAAGTCGTATCATGCGGTGGATTAACTTGTTTTGTTATCATGCTTGACGGGTGCTGCTTTCGGCCTATGCATTCTTGTTTTCAATGTAAATTCGTGACTGTGTTGTGGGTTCGTAACTAAACATTGAGTGCTTTTAGCTTTT
Organism: Echinochloa crus-galli; assembly: GCA_900205405.1. Classification (NCBI taxonomy): domain Eukaryota; kingdom Viridiplantae; phylum Streptophyta; class Magnoliopsida; order Poales; family Poaceae; genus Echinochloa; species Echinochloa crus-galli. The sequence goes on along the minus strand of OAMR01000546.1, from coordinate 574,472 downwards.
CATGATTAGATTGTATCATGCGGTGGATTAATCTAATCTGATTAGTGGCGTGGTTACAAACAAGTCGTATCATGCGGTGGATTAACTTGTTTTGTTATCATGCTTGACGGGTGCTGCTTTCGGCCTATGCATTCTTGTTTTCAATGTAAATTCGTGACTGTGTTGTGGGTTCGTAACTAAACATTGAGTGCTTTTAGCTTTTCATGATTAGATTGTATCATGCGGTGGATTAATCTAATCTGATTAGTGGCGTGGTTACAAACAAGTCGTATCATGCGGTGGATTAACTTGTTTTGTTATCATGCTTGACGGGTGCTGCTTTCGGCCTATGCATTCTTGTTTTCAATGTAAATTCGTGACTGTGTTGTGGGTTCGTAACTAAACATTGAGTGCTTTTAGCTTTTCATGATTAGATTGTATCATGCGGTGGATTAATCTAATCTGATTAGTGGCGTGGTTACAAACAAGTCGTATCATGCGGTGGATTAACTTGTTTTGTTATCATGCTTGACGGGTGCTGCTTTCGGCCTATGCATTCTTGTTTTCAATGTAAATTCGTGACTGTGTTGTGGGTTCGTAACTAAACATTGAGTGCTTTTAGCTTTTCATGATTAGATTGTATCATGCGGTGGATTAATCTAATCTGATTAGTGGCGTGGTTACAAACAAGTCGTATCATGCGGTGGATTAACTTGTTTTGTTATCATGCTTGACGGGTGCTGCTTTCGGCCTATGCATTCTTGTTTTCAATGTAAATTCGTGACTGTGTTGTGGGTTCGTAACTAAACATTGAGTGCTTTTAGCTTTTCATGATTAGATTGTATCATGCGGTGGATTAATCTAATCTGATTAGTGGCGTGGTTACAAACAAGTCGTATCATGCGGTGGATTAACTTGTTTTGTTATCATGCTTGACGGGTGCTGCTTTCGGCCTATGCATTCTTGTTTTCAATGTAAATTCGTGACTGTGTTGTGGGTTCGTAACTAAACATTGAGTGCTTTTAGCTTTTCATGATTAGATTGTATCATGCGGTGGATTAATCTAATCTGATTAGTGGCGTGGTTACAAACAAGTCGTATCATGCGGTGGATTAACTTGTTTTGTTATCATGCTTGACGGGTGCTGCTTTCGGCCTATGCATTCTTGTTTTCAATGTAAATTCGTGACTGTGTTGTGGGTTCGTAACTAAACATTGAGTGCTTTTAGCTTTTCATGATTAGATTGTATCATGCGGTGGATTAATCTAATCTGATTAGTGGCGTGGTTACAAACAAGTCGTATCATGCGGTGGATTAACTTGTTTTGTTATCATGCTTGACGGGTGCTGCTTTCGGCCTATGCATTCTTGTTTTCAATGTAAATTCGTGACTGTGTTGTGGGTTCGTAACTAAACATTGAGTGCTTTTAGCTTTTCATGATTAGATTGTATCATGCGGTGGATTAATCTAATCTGATTAGTGGCGTGGTTACAAACAAGTCGTATCATGCGGTGGATTAACTTGTTTTGTTATCATGCTTGACGGGTGCTGCTTTCGGCCTATGCATTCTTGTTTTCAATGTAAATTCGTGACTGTGTTGTGGGTTCGTAACTAAACATTGAGTGCTTTTAGCTTTTCATGATTAGATTGTATCATGCGGTGGATTAATCTAATCTGATTAGTGGCGTGGTTACAAACAAGTCGTATCATGCGGTGGATTAACTTGTTTTGTTATCATGCTTGACGGGTGCTGCTTTCGGCCTATGCATTCTTGTTTTCAATGTAAATTCGTGACTGTGTTGTGGGTTCGTAACTAAACATTGAGTGCTTTTAGCTTTTCATGATTAGATTGTATCATGCGGTGGATTAATCTAATCTGATTAGTGGCGTGGTTACAAACAAGTCGTATCATGCGGTGGATTAACTTGTTTTGTTATCATGCTTGACGGGTGCTGCTTTCGGCCTATGCATTCTTGTTTTCAATGTAAATTCGTGACTGTGTTGTGGGTTCGTAACTAAACATTGAGTGCTTTTAGCTTTTCATGATTAGATTGTATCATGCGGTGGATTAATCTAATCTGATTAGTGGCGTGGTTACAAACAAGTCGTATCATGCGGTGGATTAACTTGTTTTGTTATCATGCTTGACGGGTGCTGCTTTCGGCCTATGCATTCTTGTTTTCAATGTAAATTCGTGACTGTGTTGTGGGTTCGTAACTAAACATTGAGTGCTTTTAGCTTTTCATGATTAGATTGTATCATGCGGTGGATTAATCTAATCTGATTAGTGGCGTGGTTACAAACAAGTCGTATCATGCGGTGGATTAACTTGTTTTGTTATCATGCTTGACGGGTGCTGCTTTCGGCCTATGCATTCTTGTTTTCAATGTAAATTCGTGACTGTGTTGTGGGTTCGTAACTAAACATTGAGTGCTTTTAGCTTTTCATGATTAGATTGTATCATGCGGTGGATTAATCTAATCTGATTAGTGGCGTGGTTACAAACAAGTCGTATCATGCGGTGGATTAACTTGTTTTGTTATCATGCTTGACGGGTGCTGCTTTCGGCCTATGCATTCTTGTTTTCAATGTAAATTCGTGACTGTGTTGTGGGTTCGTAACTAAACATTGAGTGCTTTTAGCTTTTCATGATTAGATTGTATCATGCGGTGGATTAATCTAATCTGATTAGTGGCGTGGTTACAAACAAGTCGTATCATGCGGTGGATTAACTTGTTTTGTTATCATGCTTGACGGGTGCTGCTTTCGGCCTATGCATTCTTGTTTTCAATGTAAATTCGTGACTGTGTTGTGGGTTCGTAACTAAACATTGAGTGCTTTTAGCTTTTCATGATTAGATTGTATCATGCGGTGGATTAATCTAATCTGATTAGTGGCGTGGTTACAAACAAGTCGTATCATGCGGTGGATTAACTTGTTTTGTTATCATGCTTGACGGGTGCTGCTTTCGGCCTATGCATTCTTGTTTTCAATGTAAATTCGTGACTGTGTTGTGGGTTCGTAACTAAACATTGAGTGCTTTTAGCTTTTCATGATTAGATTGTATCATGCGGTGGATTAATCTAATCTGATTAGTGGCGTGGTTACAAACAAGTCGTATCATGCGGTGGATTAACTTGTTTTGTTATCATGCTTGACGGGTGCTGCTTTCGGCCTATGCATTCTTGTTTTCAATGTAAATTCGTGACTGTGTTGTGGGTTCGTAACTAAACATTGAGTGCTTTTAGCTTTTCATGATTAGATTGTATCATGCGGTGGATTAATCTAATCTGATTAGTGGCGTGGTTACAAACAAGTCGTATCATGCGGTGGATTAACTTGTTTTGTTATCATGCTTGACGGGTGCTGCTTTCGGCCTATGCATTCTTGTTTTCAATGTAAATTCGTGACTGTGTTGTGGGTTCGTAACTAAACATTGAGTGCTTTTAGCTTTTCATGATTAGATTGTATCATGCGGTGGATTAATCTAATCTGATTAGTGGCGTGGTTACAAACAAGTCGTATCATGCGGTGGATTAACTTGTTTTGTTATCATGCTTGACGGGTGCTGCTTTCGGCCTATGCATTCTTGTTTTCAATGTAAATTCGTGACTGTGTTGTGGGTTCGTAACTAAACATTGAGTGCTTTTAGCTTTTCATGATTAGATTGTATCATGCGGTGGATTAATCTAATCTGATTAGTGGCGTGGTTACAAACAAGTCGTATCATGCGGTGGATTAACTTGTTTTGTTATCATGCTTGACGGGTGCTGCTTTCGGCCTATGCATTCTTGTTTTCAATGTAAATTCGTGACTGTGTTGTGGGTTCGTAACTAAACATTGAGTGCTTTTAGCTTTTCATGATTAGATTGTATCATGCGGTGGATTAATCTAATCTGATTAGTGGCGTGGTTACAAACAAGTCGTATCATGCGGTGGATTAACTTGTTTTGTTATCATGCTTGACGGGTGCTGCTTTCGGCCTATGCATTCTTGTTTTCAATGCAAATTTGTGACTGTGTTGTGGGTTCGTAACTAAACATTGAGTGCTTTTAGCTTTTCATGATTAGATTGTATCATGCGGTGGATTAATCTAATCTGATTAGTGGCGTGGTTACAAACAAGTCGTATCATGCGGTGGATTAACTTGTTTTGTTATCATGCTTGACGGGTGCTGCTTTCGGCCTATGCATTCTTGTTTTCAATGCAAATTTGTGACTGTGTTGTGGGTTCGTAACTAAACATTGAGTGCTTTTAGCTTTTCATGATTAGATTGTATCATGCGGTGGATTAATCTAATCTGATTAGTGGCGTGGTTACAAACAAGTCGTATCATGCGGTGGATTAACTTGTTTTGTTATCATGCTTGACGGGTGCTGCTTTCGGCCTATGCATTCTTGTTTTCAATGCAAATTTGTGACTGTGTTGTGGGTTCGTAACTAAACATTGAGTGCTTTTAGCTTTTCATGATTAGATTGTATCATGCGGTGGATTAATCTAATCTGATTAGTGGCGTGGTTACAAACAAGTCGTATCATGCGGTGGATTAACTTGTTTTGTTATCATGCTTGACGGGTGCTGCTTTCGGCCTATGCATTCTTGTTTTCAATGCAAATTTGTGACTGTGTTGTGGGTTCGTAACTAAACATTGAGTGCTTTTAGCTTTTCATGATTAGATTGTATCATGCGGTGGATTAATCTAATCTGATTAGTGGCGTGGTTACAAACAAGTCGTATCATGCGGTGGATTAACTTGTTTTGTTATCATGCTTGACGGGTGCTGCTTTCGGCCTATGCATTCTTGTTTTCAATGCAAATTTGTGACTGTGTTGTGGGTTCGTAACTAAACATTGAGTGCTTTTAGCTTTTCATGATTAGATTGTATCATGCGGTGGATTAATCTAATCTGATTAGTGGCGTGGTTACAAACAAGTCGTATCATGCGGTGGATTAACTTGTTTTGTTATCATGCTTGACGGGTGCTGCTTTCGGCCTATGCATTCTTGTTTTCAATGCAAATTTGTGACTGTGTTGTGGGTTCGTAACTAAACATTGAGTGCTTTTAGCTTTTCATGATTAGATTGTATCATGCGGTGGATTAATCTAATCTGATTAGTGGCGTGGTTACAAACAAGTCGTATCATGCGGTGGATTAACTTGTTTTGTTATCATGCTTGACGGGTGCTGCTTTCGGCCTATGCATTCTTGTTTTCAATGCAAATTTGTGACTGTGTTGTGGGTTCGTAACTAAACATTGAGTGCTTTTAGCTTTTCATGATTAGATTGTATCATGCGGTGGATTAATCTAATCTGATTAGTGGCGTGGTTACAAACAAGTCGTATCATGCGGTGGATTAACTTGTTTTGTTATCATGCTTGACGGGTGCTGCTTTCGGCCTATGCATTCTTGTTTTCAATGCAAATTTGTGACTGTGTTGTGGGTTCGTAACTAAACATTGAGTGCTTTTAGCTTTTCATGATTAGATTGTATCATGCGGTGGATTAATCTAATCTGATTAGTGGCGTGGTTACAAACAAGTCGTATCATGCGGTGGATTAACTTGTTTTGTTATCATGCTTGACGGGTGCTGCTTTCGGCCTATGCATTCTTGTTTTCAATGCAAATTTGTGACTGTGTTGTGGGTTCGTAACTAAACATTGAGTGCTTTTAGCTTTTCATGATTAGATTGTATCATGCGGTGGATTAATCTAATCTGATTAGTGGCGTGGTTACAAACAAGTCGTATCATGCGGTGGATTAACTTGTTTTGTTATCATGCTTGACGGGTGCTGCTTTCGGCCTATGCATTCTTGTTTTCAATGCAAATTTGTGACTGTGTTGTGGGTTCGTAACTAAACATTGAGTGCTTTTAGCTTTTCATGATTAGATTGTATCATGCGGTGGATTAATCTAATCTGATTAGTGGCGTGGTTACAAACAAGTCGTATCATGCGGTGGATTAACTTGTTTTGTTATCATGCTTGACGGGTGCTGCTTTCGGCCTATGCATTCTTGTTTTCAATGCAAATTTGTGACTGTGTTGTGGGTTCGTAACTAAACATTGAGTGCTTTTAGCTTTTCATGATTAGATTGTATCATGCGGTGGATTAATCTAATCTGATTAGTGGCGTGGTTACAAACAAGTCGTATCATGCGGTGGATTAACTTGTTTTGTTATCATGCTTGACGGGTGCTGCTTTCGGCCTATGCATTCTTGTTTTCAATGCAAATTTGTGACTGTGTTGTGGGTTCGTAACTAAACATTGAGTGCTTTTAGCTTTTCATGATTAGATTGTATCATGCGGTGGATTAATCTAATCTGATTAGTGGCGTGGTTACAAACAAGTCGTATCATGCGGTGGATTAACTTGTTTTGTTATCATGCTTGACGGGTGCTGCTTTCGGCCTATGCATTCTTGTTTTCAATGTAAATTCGTGACTGTGTTGTGGGTTCGTAACTAAACATTGAGTGCTTTTAGCTTTTCATGATTAGATTGTATCATGCGGTGGATTAATCTAATCTGATTAGTGGCGTGGTTACAAACAAGTCGTATCATGCGGTGGATTAACTTGTTTTGTTATCATGCTTGACGGGTGCTGCTTTCGGCCTATGCATTCTTGTTTTCAATGTAAATTCGTGACTGTGTTGTGGGTTCGTAACTAAACATTGAGTGCTTTTAGCTTTTCATGATTAGATTGTATCATGCGGTGGATTAATCTAATCTGATTAGTGGCGTGGTTACAAACAAGTCGTATCATGCGGTGGATTAACTTGTTTTGTTATCATGCTTGACGGGTGCTGCTTTCGGCCTATGCATTCTTGTTTTCAATGTAAATTCGTGACTGTGTTGTGGGTTCGTAACTAAACATTGAGTGCTTTTAGCTTTTCATGATTAGATTGTATCATGCGGTGGATTAATCTAATCTGATTAGTGGCGTGGTTACAAACAAGTCGTATCATGCGGTGGATTAACTTGTTTTGTTATCATGCTTGACGGGTGCTGCTTTCGGCCTATGCATTCTTGTTTTCAATGTAAATTCGTGACTGTGTTGTGGGTTCGTAACTAAACATTGAGTGCTTTTAGCTTTTCATGATTAGATTGTATCATGCGGTGGATTAATCTAATCTGATTAGTGGCGTGGTTACAAACAAGTCGTATCATGCGGTGGATTAACTTGTTTTGTTATCATGCTTGACGGGTGCTGCTTTCGGCCTATGCATTCTTGTTTTCAATGTAAATTCGTGACTGTGTTGTGGGTTCGTAACTAAACATTGAGTGCTTTTAGCTTTTCATGATTAGATTGTATCATGCGGTGGATTAATCTAATCTGATTAGTGGCGTGGTTACAAACAAGTCGTATCATGCGGTGGATTAACTTGTTTTGTTATCATGCTTGACGGGTGCTGCTTTCGGCCTATGCATTCTTGTTTTCAATGTAAATTCGTGACTGTGTTGTGGGTTCGTAACTAAACATTGAGTGCTTTTAGCTTTTCATGATTAGATTGTATCATGCGGTGGATTAATCTAATCTGATTAGTGGCGTGGTTACAAACAAGTCGTATCATGCGGTGGATTAACTTGTTTTGTTATCATGCTTGACGGGTGCTGCTTTCGGCCTATGCATTCTTGTTTTCAATGTAAATTCGTGACTGTGTTGTGGGTTCGTAACTAAACATTGAGTGCTTTTAGCTTTTCATGATTAGATTGTATCATGCGGTGGATTAATCTAATCTGATTAGTGGCGTGGTTACAAACAAGTCGTATCATGCGGTGGATTAACTTGTTTTGTTATCATGCTTGACGGGTGCTGCTTTCGGCCTATGCATTCTTGTTTTCAATGTAAATTCGTGACTGTGTTGTGGGTTCGTAACTAAACATTGAGTGCTTTTAGCTTTTCATGATTAGATTGTATCATGCGGTGGATTAATCTAATCTGATTAGTGGCGTGGTTACAAACAAGTCGTATCATGCGGTGGATTAACTTGTTTTGTTATCATGCTTGACGGGTGCTGCTTTCGGCCTATGCATTCTTGTTTTCAATGTAAATTCGTGACTGTGTTGTGGGTTCGTAACTAAACATTGAGTGCTTTTAGCTTTTCATGATTAGATTGTATCATGCGGTGGATTGATCTAATTTGATTGGTGGTGTGGCCTCAAACGAGTTGTATCATGCGGTGGATTAACTCGTTCGTTGTCATGCTTGACGGGTGCTGCTTTCGGCCTATGCATTCTTGTTTTCAATGTAAATTCGTGACTGTGTTGTGGGTTCGTAACTAAACATTGAGTGCTTTTAGCTTTTCATGATTAGATTGTATCATGCGGTGGATTGATCTAATTTGATTGGTGGTGTGGCCTCAAACGAGTTGTATCATGCGGTGGATTAACTCGTTCGTTGTCATGCTTGACGGGTGCTGCTTTCGGCCTATGCATTCTTGTTTTCAATGTAAATTCGTGACTGTGTTGTGGGTTCGTAACTAAACATTGAGTGCTTTTAGCTTTTCATGATTAGATTGTATCATGCGGTGGATTGATCTAATCTGATTGGTGGTGTGGCTTCAAACGAGTTGTATCATGCGGTGGATTAACTCGTTCGTTGTCATGCTTGACGGGTGCTGCTTTCGGCCTATGCATTCTTGTTTTCAATGTAAATTCGTGACTGTGTTGTGGGTTCGTAACTAAACATTGAGTGCTTTTAGCTTTTCATGATTAGATTGTATCATGCGGTGGATTAATCTAATCTGATTAGTGGCGTGGTTACAAACAAGTCGTATCATGCGGTGGATTAACTTGTTTTGTTATCATGCTTGACGGGTGCTGCTTTCGGCCTATGCATTCTTTGTTTACTGCGAATTTATGATCATGTTTCACCCTTTTATTTATCTATCATGCTCTGTTTCTCGTTAATCGGCTATGAGTACGTGTTCATTCGGTTGAAAGCCGATCTTTCGTCATGCTTACGTCACGCATTCGGCAGTGCGCTCCTTGCGTGCCTTGCCGATTGCCGAATGATGTTTTAACTGCCGACAGAATAGCTTCCCTGTAGCTATATGTCTTTCGAGATTGGCTTCAACGCCGCAAATATGGAACTGTCTGGTCTCACCCGGCACGTTCCAGGTTTTAATCTAAACGTTTTTATCCCTTTGTTAGTTTTCAGGCAAACTGACTGGCACGCTTCCGGATTCGAAAGCCCGGGCCACGTTTGAAGCCAGCTTTGTTCGGCTTGCTGTGTGCTTGGCGTGAGGTGCGGATTTTACGTCAACACACTTTTTGGCACGCCCGGTGGGACACACACAAGTTTTCAAGATGCCTGAGTTGAGCGACATCATGGATGTCACTTTGGAAGAATTGTCTGAAGAGCATCAACAGATGGTAAAGGCTGCTGCTAGTCAATTCATTAACAAATGTTTACTGTCTTTCGCCAAGAACAGGAGTGGTGCACCTTTTCTCAAGTCCGATCTGCCAAGAGTTCTCCTTCCTGGGCAATCTGATCTTACTGAAGAAGAAGAGAGGGAGAGATTCTCGGGCTTGTTATACAAAGCTTTGGGAGAGACAATGACCAATCACAATGCTGCGTTCTTAAACAGTTTTCGGCATACAATGATAAGCATTTTTGGTCAGCATGTGGATAAACCCTTTGAGCAGACACATGGGCAATTGGGTGGCCCGACATACTTCAATGTTCAAGCACCAGTTCAGAAACCACATGGTAAAGGAAATGCTGATGAAACTGGAGGTTCTGGTGTTAAAGATATAAATGGACAACCGATTCGGCAAGATCCTCAGCTTGCACTGCCGAAAACTCGCACATACGGTGATATGGCATTCGGCACCACAGGGAATCCGCCTGCTTCTGCTTACAAGATATCTCCCTTGAACAACAGACTGCAGAGGGATTTATATGGAAACGGATATTCAGAGTTTATGGATTACAATGCTATCGACGCCCTCCCGAATCCTGGGTACGTTGGTACTGCAGGCATGCTTGCTGGGAGACCAGGGAATCAAGACACCAGTATTGACCTCATGGTGCAAAAAATGACCGATGTATTGCAAAATCAATTCGGTCTGAAGCCTAAAAATCAGGGATACATGTACTCGTCTCCTTTCCCTGAATGGTACCAAAGGGTATCATTGCCGAATAGAGTCAAGGTGCCTACAGAGTTTACTAAATTTTCAGGACAAGATGATACAAGTACTGTGGAACATATAGCTCGATATCTGATGCAGCTTGGAGAGGCTTCGGCAGATGAGGCTTTCAGAATTAGATACTTTCCTTTGTCACTGACGGGTTCAGCTTTTACGTGGTTTGCTTCTTTGCCTGCTCAGTCGATCTGTACTTGGAAGGACCTGGAACAGAAATTCCATGCTCATTATTACATTGGCAGTACCGAGAAAAAGTTGGTTGATTTGACCAGCTTAAGGCAGAGGAATAATGAAACACCTACAGAGTTCCTCAGGAGGTTTAGGGAAACTAAGAGTATGTGCTTTTCTCTGAACATACCTGATGATCAATTGGCTGGTATGGCTGTAGCTGGCATGCTGCCTGCCATTCGGGAGAAGCTGTTCGGGATGGAGTTTGATGATTTGGGCCAGTTGTCGCACAGATTGGCCTTGATGAGTAACCAGGCGTATGGTTTCAAGAAAGATGTCAGATTTGCTAAAAATAATGATGTAGCTGACATCTATAACCAATTCCTTGAAAGAGCAGATCAAGAAGATGAGTATGAAGATAGCGAGGAAATAGCTGCAGCAGAGATAGTGTGGAGCAAAGAACCAGTTACAATGACTCAAAGATGGATCAAACAGATGAAAGGAACATATGATTTTGATGTGACTAAGGCAGACAAATTGTTTGAGTTCCTGGTGAAAGAAGGCCGAATCAAATTGCCAGAGGGGCATTCTATGCTTCGGCCCGATGGAGTGAAAGATAAGAGGTACTGTGGGTTTCATGATAGAAATTCTCATTCCATTAATGAATGCAGAGTCTTTAGGATGAAGATTCAGAAAGCTATCCAGGAAGGACATCTGAAATTCGACAACAAGATGAAACTGGACAGTAACCCTTTCCCTCAGAATATGATCGGGTTCTCGGTTAATATGGTAAATGCTGTTCCATCTGGAGAAAAGGGAAGATTGAAAGTTTTAACCTCAAAGAAGGCAGGGCAGGATGGTTCAGTTGATCCTACTCGGCAGATCACAATTGAACAGATTCGCCAGAAAGATCTTCGGTTCCCGAATAGCCGATTTGAAGTGGGCGAATCCTTTAGACCTAGAGTTACTACACGTATTCTCCTCAACAAATGGTAGCGTCAGCAAGAAAAAGAGCGTTTTCAAAGGCGTGAATACGAGGAGGAGAAAAGAAGGCGCGAAGAAGAAAGGTTTGAGGAAGAACAAGAAGAGTATGCTCGAGAGCAGGAACGAGCGCATTGGGGGTGTGCATTCTTCAGACACTGTTGGAACGAAGGTTTAAAGCTGCCTACAAAGAATAACTGTCCTGAGTGCAATAATGGGTATGTCGAACATAGGCAAAATGTTGCCAATCGCCGATCTGTCCATGAAAGAATTGGTAGGGTGCATCTTAGTGATGATCGGCGTTTTGATGATCAACCAAGAAAGAGACATGCTGATTGCAGATGGATTGATCATGAGGAAGAAGACCGTGAGTATGTTTGGCAAAAAGGACAGTGGTGTCCACCTGGTTTAAGAAGGAGTCAGAAGAGAAGAGTTCAACGCCTGAGGAATCAAGAATTAAAGCAAGCAAGGCCTAGGGTGAAATCAATATGGCTCCCAAAAGACAGGCCTGACGAACATAGTCATTCGGCTCCTACATGCATGGTATGTTTCTTGCCGAATGAATTCATGGCTCCAGCTAATCAAATTGTACAGGAAGAAATATTGCCCGATATAAATGATGCCGAACGATTTGGGTTAATGGCACAATTGATGTTGAACAAACAAGCTGTTTTTGAGAAGCCAACCCAGAATCGGCACATGAAGCCACTGTACTTGAAGGGATATGTTAATGGCAAACCATTGACCAAGATGTTTGTCGATGGAGGAGCTGCTGTCAATGTAATGCCATATACCACATTCAGGAAGCTTGGTATGGGTCTTAGAGATTTGACACCAACGAGCATAATTCTAAATGATTTTGCTGGAAATCCTTCGGACACCAAGGGATGCGTGCATGTTGATCTGATGATTGGGTCCAAGACTCTGCTTACGACTTTCTTTGTCATTGAGGGCAAAGGGGCATATAGCTTGCTGCTTGGAAGAGATTGGATTCATGCAAATTGTTGTATTCCATCTACTATGCATCAACAGCTTATTCAGTGGATAGATGATGAGGTGGAGATTGTCCAAGCAGATGATTCAATAAGTGTGGCAAATATGGAACCAGCTTTTTGGGAGTATCAAGGCATAGATTGTTTCTCAGGCAAAGACTGGGGAGAAGGTCCTGTTGCACCAGCCAGCAGTGATCAACAGCCGATCGAAGCAGTCGGCTCTCATAGTAATTTTTGATGGAGAATCCAATTGATGGAACTGATGGAAAATTAGGACGTGGATTTGTGTCGGCCGATAAATTGGAAGAAGTGGACATTGGAGATGGTGACAAGCCAAGGCCGACATTTATCAGTGCTAACTTGGATTCAGTTTTCAAAGAAAAGTTGATTAAATTATTAAAAGAATACAAAGACTGTTTTGCTTGGGATTATTCGGAGATGCCTGGTTTGGATCGTTCTATTGTTGAGCATCGGTTGCCAATCAAGCCTGGTTATAAACCTTACAAACAGCCACCCCGAAAAATCTACAAGGAAGAAGTGTTGGCCGATGTGAAAAAGGAGATTGAAAGATTGCTAGATGCAAATTTCATTCGGCCATGCAAATATGCGGATTGGTTCTCTAATATTGTTCCTGTCTATAAGAAAAATGGAAAAATGAGGGTTTGCATAGATTTTAGAGATTTGAACAGGGCTACACCCATGGATGGATATCCAATGCCTATTGCTGACTCGTTGGTTGATGCTGCTGCTGGATATAAAGTGATTAGTTTCATGGATGGTAATGCAGGGTACAATCAAATTTTTATGGCATTGGAAGATATAGCGAAAACAACTTTCAGATGTCCAGGACATATAGGGTTGTTTGAATGGGTTGTCATGACATTTGGCTTGAAGAATGCTGGTGCAACTTATCAGAGAGCCATGAATTATATTTTTCATGAGTTGATCGGCAAGATTGTGGAGATATATATTGATGATGTTGTGATTAAGTCATTGGATCATGAATCACATTTGGCCGACATAAGGAAAACTCTAGAATGCACTAGGAAACATGGGCTCAAGATGAATCCAAATAAATGTGCTTTTGGAGTTTCGGCAGGAGAGTTTTTGGGATTTCTGGTGCATGAAGGAGGGATAGGAGTTGGCAAGAAAAGTATGAAAGCCATTGATGAAATTGTTCCTCCAACTAATCTTAAGGAATTACAGTCATTACTTGGTAAGATCAATTTCGTAAGAAGATTCATATCAAACTTATCGCAAAAAGTGTTGCCTTTCTCTTCACTGTTAAAAGTCAAGAAGGATTAGAAGTTTGTATGGGGCGACGAATAACAAAAGGCTTTCGATGAGAGATAGCTATCCAAGAAGGGCATCTGAAATTCGACAATAAGATGAAGTTGGACAATAACCCGTTTCCTCAGAACATGATCGGGTTCTCAGTCAATATGGTGAGTATTGCCGAATCTGGAGAAAAGGAAAAAATGAGAGTCCTGACGTCGAAGAAAGCGAAGCAGAGTGGCTCAGTAGATCCTAATCGGCAAATCATGAAGCTTTGCTTATGTGTTTACTACTCCTGTACAAAATTTCGGCACTGCTTACTACATGCCGAATGCATTGTGTATTCAAGGTTTGATGTGATAAAACACATGTTGTCTATGCCGATTTTGAACGGAAGGATTGGCAAATGGATTTTAGCTTTGTCTGAGTTTGAGTTAAGGTTTGAATCGGCAAAGGCTGTTAAGGGACAGATTATTGCTGACTTCATTACTGAACATCGGGATTCATCAATGGCGCGAAGAAGAAAGGTATGAGGAAGAACAAGAGGAATATGTCCGAGAACAAGAGCGTGCACATTGGGATTGTGTTTTCTTCAGACACTGTTGGAACGAAGGTTTAAAGCTGCCTACATGGAATAACTGTCCTGAATGCAACAATGGATATGTCGAACATAGGCAGATTTGCTTGAAATTACTCCTTGGGTATTATTCTTCGATGGATCTTCATGTGACAAAGGTGGTGGAGTAGGTATTTTGTTAATTTCGCCAAGAGGAGAGGTATTTGAATTTGCTATTCCTATTCAACCTACCAAAGAAGAAGATCGTGAGTATGTTTGGCAGAAAGGACAGTGGTGTCCACCTGGTTTAAGAAGGAGCCAGAAGAGAAGAGTCCAACGCCTGAGGAATCAAGAGTTGAAGCAAACAGGAACCAGGATGAAATCGATATGGCGTCCAAAAGACAAACCCAACAAATCGGGTCATTCGGCTCCAACATGCATGGTATGTTTCTTGCCGAATGAATTCATCGAGATTCAGAATTAGTCATAAGGCAACTAAATGGCGAGTATGAGTGCAGAAATGATGTCTTGAGGAATTACTATGAAGAATGCAAGCAAATTTTAAAGGAGTTTCAATCAGTAATTCTGCGGCACATTCCTAGGAAAGACAATGAAGAGGCGAACACGAGATTTTGCTGAAAGTATGGGCATCAAATTGTTGAATTCTTCTCCTTATTATGCCCAAGCTAATGGTCAGGCAGAGGCTTCTAACAAGATTATGATTAAAATTATACAGAAGAAGATTGATCAGAAGCCGAGAAAGTGGCATTCGGTACTCAGTGAGGCTTTATGGGCTTACCGAATGGCTCCACATGGGGCTACACAGATGTCTCCTTTATAAATCCTTGGATGGGGTGCTGTTGCATTGCTTAAATCAAGAAGAAGCAAAAAGGCTGATGAGTGAAGTACATGATGGGCTATGTGGAGCACATCATAAAGAAGGTGACGTCGGAGAATATGGTTGAATTTGTTAAAGAACATATCATTTACAGATTTGGAATTCCTCAAACAATCATCACAGATCAAGGGACTCAATTTACATCTTCAGAGTTCAGAGATTTTGCTGAAAGTATGGGCATCAAATTGTTGAATTCTTCTCCTTATTATGCCCAAGCTAATGGTCAGGCAGAGGCTTCTAACAAGATTATGATTAAAATTATACAGAAGAAGATTGATCAGAAGCCGAGAAAGTGGCATTCGGTACTCAGTGAGGCTTTATGGGCTTACCGAATGGCTCCACATGGGGCTACACAGACGTCTCCTTATGAATTGGTATATGGACATCATGCTATCTTGCCATGGGAGATACAATTAGACTCAAGGAGAATAAAGTTGCAAAAGGATTTGAGTTCTAAAGATTATAATGATTTAATGATGGACGAATTAGAAGATTTGCATATGATTCGTCTCAGGGCCTTGGAAAATGTTGAGAAAAATAAAATGCGAGTTGCTAAATATTACAACAAGAAGGTGAAAGTCAAGCAATTTGCAGAAGGAGATTTGGTTTGGAAAGCAATATTGCCGATTGGAACTAAATACAGTGCATTCGGTAAGTGGTCTCCAAACTGGGAAGGTCCTTTCAGAGTGGTCAGATGCGTGCCTGGAAATGCATATATACTGAAAACTTTACTAGGAGAAGAGTTTACTACTGCTATCAATGGGAGATACTTGAAGAAATATTATCCTAGTGTTGAGATTGATCGTTGATCGAAATATTCAATGTCAGAACAACTGAAACAGCCGGCATTCGGGAAGAAGCCGTCTTCAGAACAAAATATTGACAGAAGAAGGAATGGCCAATACCAAAGTGTATTGCCCTTAGTACAAATATTTTGCATCATGAGTTTGACAAAGTTATCACAAAAGGGCTGCAAAAAGATGAATTTTATTGCCGACATTCCATGATCCCTAGTACAAACTAATGGAATAGCTTGTTCAGAACAGACTGGGGATGAATGGAATCGGCAATGGCGGCGCCATGAGCATCAAGGCGATCTATGGAGGCTTCAATGTCGTCGATCTCCTCCGGGTTGCCATTGGCGAACCCGGTCGGTAGCCTGGAGTAGTCGGTGCCGGTGTGCGTCGACATGGCGACTAGGCCTGCGGCAGTGCCCAGATGGATGCCGTGCGAGGCCACCTCATCGATACGGCCCGCCACTGCACCGAGGCGAGCTTCTGGCGTGTCCCCAGGAGCGTTCACCTTATTTGCCAAAGACTCGACCAATGTCTTCAGCCGATCGAGTTCGGCGTCGCGATCTGTAAGATTACGAGGCAACGGTGGATTAGTTCAAGGTCAGATTGAAGATAAGCGAACCACAGAAATTACCGTCGATGGCCTCGAGCAACTGCCTGCGCTGGTGTTGCCACTCCAGATCTGCGATCCCGGCTTGTTTGGAGACGACCTCCAGCTCACGCCGAGTGTCGTCACGTTCCTGCTTGAATCGGCGGGCATCGCTATCTGAGTAGCGCAGATCCCAGTCGGGCCTGGAGGACCGGCTAGATGACTCCGAAGAATCATCCGCTGCAGCCGGAGCCGCAGGTGGGGCAGCGACGGGGTTCCATTGGATAAGCCTGAAAGCACAAGGAAAGGTTGAGAATAATGCAAAATCTGGAGGAAAGGATAAGGAATGGCAGACAGTCATCACCTCCGGCGAGCACCGGCGCGGCTCCCTTCGGCTTCATCGACGGCCGGGCGTCTTCTGTTGTTGGACATCAGGATTTCTTGGAAGTTACTGTGCTGGAAGAGGAAGGGACTCAGGCTAGCAGAGAGCTCGAGTTGAAGGATTTGGTGGAAGATTAGGAGTGCTCAAGGTTCTTATTTATGGAACTAACGAAGAGATCGTGGCCGAAAATTGTGGTGCATATCCCAAGGAGTTCGGAAAGTGGAAAGGATTATACAACCGATCGATTTCCATGTCGTTTGGGATTCTTACTGAGTCGTATTCAGTTTTGACTGAATGAGATTCGGCTATGTCGTGTTTGAAGCGTTTTCGGGTCTGACACTGTTATAGCCAGCTTTGCCGAATGAGTTATCCACAATGGAGAAAA
>OAMR01000546.1:517407-556960 GCA_900205405.1 Echinochloa crus-galli | reverse complement strand
TCCTGACTTCCTGAATGGGAGAAGGAAGCCTCTCAGGCTCAATGGAAAGATTCTGTGTATCTTGTTGAGGGGAGGCTGGAAGATTTCTTGGTGAGGATGGTGCTTCTGATTGGGGAAGAAGTTGCAAAGCTAAAGATGAATCATGATGAGAAGGAGAGCTTTCCAAGATTGGATCCATTGAGGATTGTTCTGCAGTTAACAAGAAATGAGTGCCGATGAAAAAGAAATTAAAAAGATAAAGTGGTAGAATTTTACCAATCAATGAAGCATCGGCAGGATCTGCACTGATTGCTGGTTGCTGTGCTTTGGCCTGAAACCAAGGAGAAATAAAGCTGAGTAAAATACCAATGGCATTATGATCAAAGAAAGAAGGCTCTGACCCTGATAACCTTTTTGCTGCTGGTTCTTTTCTTCTTTACAGCTGAGGAGCCAGCTAAAGAAAGGGTTTTCCTCTTGACAGATGATGGTCTAGTGAGTATTGGATCTGAAGAAGCCTGTCTAGACATCAGCTAAGCCAAGGTAGGGGATTGGTGCCCCAAAGCAGATATTGGGCCTGCAGTTTTGTATAAAATTGCCCTGGCAAGAGGGGCAGGTGTTATGTCCTGCAAAATAACAGAGTCAGAATCAATTGGGGTTAATGTTATTGAGACAGATGAAGAAATAAGCATATTACCTCTAAAGCTGGCTGATAATCAGGCATTAACTCGAGGCAGAAGGGATAGATTGGCATGTTGAAGATATGATCATGGAATTCTTGCCACCAGAGAGTAAAAGAAGGATGGGCAGATATTATTGGCACAAAAGGATCAGGTGCATAAATAGTTCCACAGCATTTATAAGTGAAAATCCTTCTTGTCTCTGTGGAATCTTTGATAATTTCCCTAGGCTTGAGAAATTCATGAAGAAATAGCCTTGGGGGCACTTGGCCACATCCCAACTGTCTGGCCATCATGTTTGGCTGATAATATTCATAGGTACTTTGAACCAATCTTCCTCCACAGAATTCGGCTGGCAGGATGCAGGGCTGGATGAAGGCATTGAAAATTGCTACAGATTGTACATCAATGCATCCAGTTTCAAAGCTGAATTCACAAGGGAGGGTGAGATTGTCGTTGTCCAAATATGAGAACCAAAGAGGATGAGCAAAGCCTCTGAAGAAGAGCTCAAACAGTTCACCAATGTTCTTGTTAATAGGTACAGTGGAGGCAGCTTCTCCATAGGTTTGACAACCTTTGGTTCTCCGGGTTTCTCCTTCTTTATAATTGATTGAAGGGAAGTCTCGGCTGTTGAGGTCAATAGCGACGATTTGATGCATGTATAACTGCAGCCACATTTGGACAAACCACCAAGGTCCATTGACACAGGGGATTTTCTTGCTAGTATGCATCAGGTGGGTGGTTTGGTTGAGCATATGGTAGACACTTCTCAGGAGGTATTTCCCAAGTGGGATGATTTTTCCAGCAGCCAGCTCTTCAGCCATCACGATGTGATTCAGAGTTGGCTCATTGGCTTTGCCACAAAAGACTGATCTGCATAGCCACATATTCAGGAAGGCTCTGTATTCGACATCAGTCAGAGGGCCATCAGACATATGATTCTGGATATATCTCTTGTATCCAACCCCTGTTTTTACTCCTGTCTGTTTGGAAGAACCTTTGTGGTCATATGGATATACAGTTCCTGTAACACTCAGACCGGTCATCATGTAGACATCGGCTAAAGTGGGGGACATTGGGCCATGGCCGAAAAGAAAAGCATTTGCACCATTGGACCAAAAATGGCAAGCTGCAATCAGGAGGTTCTCATTTTTTGGTGTTTCGGCTAGTGACAGCTCCAAGCAATGAGAAATACGAAGGCTGTCCCAATTCTGTGTCTGGGGCTTTTGTACCAATTTCTCCAGCCGGCAATTGGGGGCAAAGGCCAGTTCTTGAAGGCGTCTTGCCACTCATGAGGTTTTGTCAGTGAAATCTTGAAAGGGATCCTCTGAGATTCGGCCGCAATGATTTCGGAAGGATCTGAATCTCCTACGGGGCCGAGGAAATGGAACAAGTTATCGGCTCTATTGGATTTTGGCAAGATCTGATAGATTCATTAAGTTACCATGTGTTGCTCTGGATTTTTACCTTTGTGTTCGATTCATTACAACACTCCTTTGCCCAGTCTAGGTTGATTAGATTCGGTTCTAGCTCTTAATGCATTGCGTTTCCATAGCCGAATTCGAAGTCAATCTAGATTGCCACGTGTTGCGGGTTCACGAGGGCAAAATCTTGATTCGCCATTTGAAGATTGGATCTTGGAAGTCGATGACCTAGGGTTCGGATCCGGATGAGGGCTCCAAAGATTCAAAAAGGAGAAGCCGGTGCCGAACAGAGCTAACTTGGGAATGTTGAGTGCTTCTGGTCAATTCCGAAGATAAGGGTTTCGAGGAGCTACTGAAACTCGTAAAGAAGATTCTTCCAGAGGGTAACACATTGCCATCGACAACGTATCAAGCAAAACGTGTTGTTTGCCCTCTCGGTTTGGAGGTGCAGAAGATACATGCGTGTCCTAATGACTGTATCCTCTATCGCGGACAGTACGAACACTTGGATCGTTGTCCGGTTTGCACCTGCGCGCGATACAAGATCAGGCGGGACGACCCTGGTGATGTTGGGGGAGAGCGTTCTAAGAAAAAAATCCCTGCGAAGGTGATGTGGTATTTCCCTCTGATACCCCGTCTGAAGCGTTTGTTCAGGAACAAAGACCATGCCAAACTGATGCGCTGGCACAAAGAAGAACGTAAGCAGGATGGCATGTTGAGACACCCCGCCGATGGATCCCAGTGGAGGAACATCGACAGAGCATTCCCAGAGTTTGATGCTGATGCGAGGAATGTTAGGCTTGGTTTAAGTACCGATGGCATGAACCCTTTTGGTGAAATGAGCAGTAGTCATAGCACTTGGCCCGTGACTGTTTGTATCTACAACCTACCCCCCTGGCTCTGCATGAAGCGGAAGTTCATTATGATGCCAGTGCTCATCGAAGGCCCAAAGCAACCTGGCAACGACATTGATGTGTACCTAAGACCATTGGTTGACGAACTTTTGCAGCTGTGGAAGAATGAAGGTGTTAGCGTGTGGGATGAGGACAAGCAGGAGCAGTTTGACCTTCGAGCACTGCTTTTCATAAGCATCAACGACTGGCCTGCACTAAGTAACCTATCAGGACAATCAAACAAAGGATATAAAGCATGCACTCACTGTTTAGAGGAAACCGAAAGCATGTATT
Source organism: Echinochloa crus-galli (assembly GCA_900205405.1). Classification (NCBI taxonomy): domain Eukaryota; kingdom Viridiplantae; phylum Streptophyta; class Magnoliopsida; order Poales; family Poaceae; genus Echinochloa; species Echinochloa crus-galli. The sequence goes on along the minus strand of OAMR01000546.1, from coordinate 553,693 downwards.
TGAAACATTGTCGTAAAGTTGTGTACATGGGTCACCGTCGATTCCTTCCGGCGAAGCATGAGCTACGAAAGAAATGTGCGCATTTTGGCGGGAATGCTGACCGCCGTACAAAGCCGAGACACCGGAGTGGGGAAGAGCTATTTGATATGGTGAAGGACCTACACGTGGTGTTTGGCAAGGGAGACGGAAGCCAGGCTGCTCCGACGGGCGAGGATGGTCGTGCCGCGATGTGGAAGAAGAAGTCTATCTTTTGGGAGCTACCTTATTGGCAACGTTTAGAGGTCCGTAATGCGATTGATGTGATGCATCTGACGAAGAATCTTTGCGTGAACTTGATAAGCTTCCTGGGTACTTATGGGAAGCCAAAAGATACACTGGAAGCACGTCAGGAGCTGAAACGATTGAAGCAATGGACTGATCTACATCCAGAAAAGAGAGACAAAGGACGCCAGTACTTGCATCCTGCCAGCTTCACTCTCAGCAAAGAAGAGAAGGCAAGCATGTTTGAATGCTTGAACAGTATCAAGGTTCCGTCTGGCTACTCCTCCAATATTAAGGGAATAATAAATATGAAAGAGAAGAAGTTCACAAACCTGAAGTCTCACGACTGCCATGTGTTGATGACACAGCTGCTTCCCGTCATACTCAGGGGTGTGCTACCAGTTAATGTGCGGAAAGCCATTGTGAAGCTATGTGCATTCCTCAATGCAATTTCTCAGAAGGTGATCAATCCAGACCATTTAGATCAGCTACAGAATGACGTGGTGCAATGTCTTGTCAGCTTTGAGATGATATTTCCACCATCCTTCTTCAATATCATGACACATCTATTGGTTCACCTCGTCAAAGAGATTCGTATATTGGGCCCAGTATTTCTACACAACATGTTCCCATTTGAGAGGTTCTTCGCTGTCCTAAAGAAGTATGTCCGTAATCGTTCTCGTCCAGAAGGATGCATTGCTAAGGGATACGAAACGGAGGAGGTCATTGAATTCTGTGTTGACTTTGTCGACGATCTTATGCCGATTGGTGTGCCCGAATCCCATCACGAGGGGAGACTTGGTGGAAAGGGCACACTAGGGAGAAGATCGATGGTGATCAAGGACGTTGAGACATTTCGTAAAGCGCACCTCATAGTTTTGCAACAATCAACCTTAGTTGCTCCGTACATCGAGGAGCACATGCAGATTCTCAGGGACGAAAACTCAACAAAGTCTGCGGCCTTCATTCAGCGTCTGCACAATAGTACTTTCGCCGATTGGTTGCGAAGACGTCTTATGGGTGTCGAGGGCATTGATGCGCAGCTAGCTTTTGTAGCTAGAGGTCCATCGAGCACGATCTTGACATTCCAAGGATACGACATCAATGGGTATACATTTTACACAAGAGCCCAGGACAAGAAAAGCACCAACCAAAACAGTGGTGTCCGGATCGATGCGACAGACACCAATGGCAATACAAACTCATACTATGGAATCATAGAGGAGATATGGGAACTAGAGTACGGACCTTTGAAGATCCCATTGTTCAAGTGCCAATGGGTGAAGCTGACTGGAGGAGGTGTTAAAGTTGAAGCGGACTATGGAATGACGTTAGTGGACCTAAGCAAGATTGGCTTTCTAGACGAACCGTTCGTCCTGGCCAAAGCTGTCACACAAGTTTTTTATGTGAAGGACATGGCTAGCAGACCGAAGAAAGGGGCGGATAAGAAAGGTGGGGGTAAGCAATTGGACCCATCACAAGACGAGCCAAAGCGTCATATAGTTCTTCCTGGAAAGAGAAAAATCGTAGGAGTTGAGGACAAGACGGATGAAGATTATGATATGCTCGATGGCCGGCCTCCATTCTCAGTGGCTAATGACCCAAGCATCCTGTTAAGACCATTGGTTGACGAACTTTTGCAGCTGTGGAAGAATGAAGGTGTTAGCATGTGGGATGAGGACAAACAGGAGCAGTTCGACCTTCGAGCACTGCTTTTCATAAGCATCAACGACTGGCCTGCATTATATATGCATCGTTCAGCTACACAAACAAGAAACCAATATGTTCATACCTACTAACAATACCTTTTAGGAGTGCGGCATAAATATTTTTTGGAGACTCCTGTACTTGTTTGAAAAGAGAAAATGAGCCAAATGAAAAGAAACAAATATGGTTTTTATACAGTTGTTGAATACATAAGTAGAAGCGCATAAAAAAAATCACATGGTCCCTCTCTTCATAGACTTCAGCCTTTTGGTTATGCTAATGGTTTAATTCTAAAAATTTGATTGAATTTGGACTAATGAACAAGTAAGTTGTGTACAAAGTTGAGAAGCAACCGTCTAATCACGACCAATAGCTTTCATGTTTAGAGGTCCGTAACGCGATTGATGTGATGCATCTGACGAAGAATCTTTGCGTGAACTTGATAAGCTTCCTGGGTACTTATGGGAAGCCAAAAGATACACAGGATGCATGTCAGGATCTGAAACGATTGAAGCAACGGACTGATCTACATCCAGAAAAGAGAGACAAAGGACGCCAGTACTTGCATCCTGCCAGCTTCACTCTCAGCAAAGAAGAGAAGGCAAGCATGTTTGAATGCTTGAACAGTATCAAGGTTCCGTCTGGCTACTCCTCCAATATTAAGGGAATAATAAATATGAAAGAGAAGAAGTTCACAAACCTGAAGTCTCACGACTGCCATGTGTTGATGACACAGCTGCTTCCCGTCATACTCAGGGGTGTGCTACCAGTTAACGTGCAGAAAGCCATTGTGAAGCTATGTGCATTCCTCAATGCAATTTCTCAGAAGGTGATCAATCCAGACCACTTAGATCAGCTACAGAACGACGTGGTGCAATGTCTTGTCAGCTTTGAGATGATATTTCCACCATCCTTCTTCAATATCATGACACATCTATTGGTTCACCTCATCAAAGAGATTCGTATATTGGGCCCAGTATTTCTACACAACATGTTCCCATTTGAGAGGTTCTTCGCTGTCCTAAAGAAGTATGTCCGTAATCGTTCTCGTCCAGAAGGATGCATTGCTAAGGGATACGAAACGGAGGAGGTCATTGAATTCTGTGTTGACTTTGTCGACGATCTTATGCCGATTGGTGTGCCCGAATCCCATCACGAGGGGAGACTTGGTGGAAAGGGCACACTAGGGAGAAGATCGATGGTGATCAAGGACGTTGAGACATTTCGTAAAGCGCACCTCACAGTTTTGCAACAATCAACCTTAGTTGCTCCGTACATCGAGGAGCACATGCAGATTCTCAGGGACGAAAACTCAACAAAGTCTGCGGCCTTCATTCAGCGTCTGCACAATAGTACTTTCGCCGATTGGTTGCGAAGACGTCTTATGGGTGTCGAGGGCATTGATGCGCAGCTAGCTTTTGTAGCTAGAGGTCCATCGAGCACGATCTTGACATTCCAAGGATACGACATCAATGGGTATACATTTTACACAAGAGCCCAGGACAAGAAAAGCACCAACCAAAACAGTGGTGTCCGGATCGACGCGACAGACACCAATGGCAATACAAACTCATACTATGGAATCATAGAGGAGATATGGGAACTAGAGTACGGACCTTTGAAGATCCCACTGTTCAAGTGCCAATGGGTGAAGCTGACTGGAGGAGGTGTTAAAGTTGAAGCGGACTATGGAATGACGTTAGTGGACCTAAACAAGATTGGCTTTCTAGACGAACCGTTCGTCCTGGGCAAAGCTGTCACACAAGTTTTTTATGTGAAGGACATGGCTAGCAGACCGAAGAAAGGGGCGGATAAGAAAGGTGGGGGTAAGCAATTGGACCCATCACAAGACGAGCCAAAGCGTCATATAGTTCTTCCAGGAAAGAGAAAAATCGTAGGAGTTGAGGACAAGACGGATGAAGATTATGATATGCTCGATGGCCGGCCTCCATTCTCAGTGGCTGATGACCCAAGCATCCTGTTAGCGGCGGAGGAGACACCGTATCTACGGCGTGATCACAATCAAGGAACATTTGTAAAGAGGAAGTTTATTAGTGTCCGAGTAAACGATGATGCCATGTAATTTAATTGCACTATGTTCCACCCAATTTGTAATGACTATATTTGCATTTATGTTCCACCTATGTTCTAAGATTTTCTATTGATTTATAAGATTGTTTTTATTAAGGGTTTCGAGGAGCTACTGAAACTCGTAAAGAAGATTCTTCCAGAGGGTAACACATTGCCATCGACAACGTATCAAGCAAAACGTGTTGTTTGCCCTCTCGGTTTGGAGGTGCAGAAGATACATGCGTGTCCTAATGACTGTATCCTCTATCGCGGACAGTACGAACACTTGGATCGTTGTCCGGTTTGCACCTGCGCGCGATACAAGATCAGGCGGGACGACCCTGGTGATGTTGGGGGAGAGCGTTCTAAGAAAAAAATCCCTGCGAAGGTGATGTGGTATTTCCCTCTGATACCCCGTCTGAAGCGTTTGTTCAGGAACAAAGACCATGCCAAACTGATGCGCTGGCACAAAGAAGAACGTAAGCAGGATGGCATGTTGAGACACCCCGCCGATGGATCCCAGTGGAGGAACATCGACAGAGCATTCCCAGAGTTTGATGCTGATGCGAGGAATGTTAGGCTTGGTTTAAGTACCGATGGCATGAACCCTTTTGGTGAAATGAGCAGTAGTCATAGCACTTGGCCCGTGACTGTTTGTATCTACAACCTACCCCCCTGGCTCTGCATGAAGCGGAAGTTCATTATGATGCCAGTGCTCATCGAAGGCCCAAAGCAACCTGGCAACGACATTGATGTGTACCTAAGACCATTGGTTGACGAACTTTTGCAGCTGTGGAAGAATGAAGGTGTTAGCGTGTGGGATGAGGACAAGCAGGAGCAGTTTGACCTTCGAGCACTGCTTTTCATAAGCATCAACGACTGGCCTGCACTAAGTAACCTATCAGGACAATCAAACAAAGGATATAAAGCATGCACTCACTGTTTAGAGGAAACCGAAAGCATGTATTTGAAACATTGTCGTAAAGTTGTGTACATGGGTCACCGTCGATTCCTTCCGGCGAAGCATGAGCTACGAAAGAAATGTGCGCATTTTGGCGGGAATGCTGACCGCCGTACAAAGCCGAGACACCGGAGTGGAGAAGAGCTATTTGATATGGTGAAGGACCTACACGTGGTGTTTGGCAAGGGAGACGGAAGCCAGGCTGCTCCGACGGGCGAGGATGGTCGTGCCGCGATGTGGAAGAAGAAGTCTATCTTTTGGGAGCTACCTTATTGGCAACGTTTAGAGGTCCGTAACGCGATTGATGTGATGCATCTGACGAAGAATCTTTGCGTGAACTTGATAAGCTTCCTGGGTACTTATGGGAAGCCAAAAGATACACTGGAAGCACGACAAGAGCTGAAACGATTGAAACAACGGACTGATCTACATCCAGAAAAGAGAGACAAAGGACGCCAGTACTTGCATCCTGCCAGCTTCACTCTCAGCAAAGAAGAGAAGGCAAGCATGTTTGAATGCTTGAACAGTATCAAGGTTCCGTCTGGCTACTCCTCCAATATTAAGGGAATAATAAATATGAAAGAGAAGAAGTTCACAAACCTGAAGTCTCACGACTGCCATGTGTTGATGACACAGCTGCTTCCCGTCATACTCAGGGGTGTGCTACCAGTTAACGTGCGGAAAGCCATTGTGAAGCTATGTGCATTCCTCAATGCAATTTCTCAGAAGGTGATCAATCCAGACCACTTAGATCAGCTACAGAACGACGTGGTGCAATGTCTTGTCAGCTTTGAGATGATATTTCCACCATCCTTCTTCAATATCATGACACATCTATTGGTTCACCTCGTCAAAGAGATTCGTATATTGGGCCCAGTATTTCTACACAACATGTTCCCATTTGAGAGGTTCTTCGCTGTCCTAAAGAAGTATGTCCGTAATCGTTCTCGTCCAGAAGGATGCATTGCTAAGGGATACGAAACGGAGGAGGTCATTGAATTCTGTGTTGACTTTGTCGACGATCTTATGCCGATTGGTGTGCCCGAATCCCATCACGAGGGGAGACTTGGTGGAAAGGGCACACTAGGGAGAAGATCGATGGTGATCAAGGACGTTGAGACATTTCGTAAAGCGCACCTCACAGTTTTGCAACAATCAACCTTAGTTGCTCCGTACATCGAGGAGCACATGCAGATTCTCAGGGACGAAAACTCAACAAAGTCTGCGGCCTTCATTCAGCGTCTGCACAATAGTACTTTCGCCGATTGGTTGCGAAGACGTCTTATGGGTGTCGAGGGCATTGATGCGCAGCTAGCTTTTGTAGCTAGAGGTCCATCGAGCACGATCTTGACATTCCAAGGATACGACATCAATGGGTATACATTTTACACAAGAGCCCAGGACAAGAAAAGCACCAACCAAAACAGTGGTGTCCGGATCGACGCGACAGACACCAATGGCAATACAAACTCATACTATGGAATCATAGAGGAGATATGGGAACTAGAGTACGGACCTTTGAAGATCCCACTGTTCAAGTGCCAATGGGTGAAGCTGACTGGAGGAGGTGTTAAAGTTGAAGCGGACTATGGAATGACGTTAGTGGACCTAAACAAGATTGGCTTTCTAGACGAACCGTTCGTCCTGGGCAAAGCTGTCACACAAGTTTTTTATGTGAAGGACATGGCTAGCAGACCGAAGAAAGGGGCGGATAAGAAAGGTGGGGGTAAGCAATTGGACCCATCACAAGACGAGCCAAAGCGTCATATAGTTCTTCCTGGAAAGAGAAAAATCGTAGGAGTTGAGGACAAGACGGATGAAGATTATGATATGCTCGATGGCCGGCCTCCATTCTCAGTGGCTGATGACCCAAGCATCCTGTTAGCGGCGGAGGAGACACCGTATCTACGGCGTGATCACAATCAAGGAACATTTGTAAAGAGGAAGTTTATTAGTGTCCGAGTAAACGATGATGCCATGTAATTTCTATTGATTTATAGGATTTTCTAACATTTTATATTGATTTTCTAGTAATTTATAAGATTTTCTAGCATTTTATATTGATTTTCTAGCATTTTATATTGATTTTCTAGCATTTTATATTGATTTTCTAGCATTTTATATTGATTTTCTAGCATTTTATATTGATTTTCTAGCATTTTATATTGATTTTCTAGCATTTTATATTGATTTTCTAGCATTTTATATTGATTTTCTAGCATTTTATATTGATTTTCTAGCATTTTATATTGATTTTCTAGCATTTTATATTGATTTTCTAGCATTTTATATTGATTTTCTAGCATTTTATATTGATTTTCTAGCATTTTATATTGATTTTCTAGTAATTTATAAGATTTTCTAGCATTTTATATTGATTTTCTAGCATTTTATATTGATTTTCTAGCATTTTATATTGATTTTCTAGCATTTTATATTGATTTTCTAGCATTTTATATTGATTTTCTAGCATTTTATATTGATTTTCTAGCATTTTATATTGATTTTCTAGCATTTTATATTGATTTTCTAGCATTTTATATTGATTTTCTAGCATTTTATATTGATTTTCTAGCATTTTATATTGATTTTCTAGCATTTTATATTGATTTTCTAGCATTTTATATTGATTTTCTAGCATTTTATATTGATTTTCTAGTAATTTATAAGATTTTCTAGCATTTTATATTGATTTTCTAGCATTTTATATTGATTTTCTAGCATTTTATATTGATTTTCTAGCATTTTATATTGATTTTCTAGCATTTTATATTGATTTTCTAGCATTTTATATTGATTTTCTAGCATTTTATATTGATTTTCTAGCATTTTATATTGATTTTCTAGCATTTTATATTGATTTTCTAGCATTTTATATTGATTTTCTAGCATTTTATATTGATTTTCTAGCATTTTATATTGATTTTCTAGCATTTTATATTGATTTTCTAGCATTTTATATTGATTTTCTAGTAATTTATAAGATTTTCTAGCATTTTATATTGATTTTCTAGCATTTTATATTGATTTTCTAGCATTTTATATTGATTTTCTAGCATTTTATATTGATTTTCTAGCATTTTATATTGATTTTCTAGCATTTTATATTGATTTTCTAGCATTTTATATTGATTTTCTAGCATTTTATATTGATTTTCTAGCATTTTATATTGATTTTCTAGCATTTTATATTGATTTTCTAGCATTTTATATTGATTTTCTAGCATTTTATATTGATTTTCTAGCATTTTATATTGATTTTCTAGCATTTTATATTGATTTTCTAGTAATTTATAAGATTTTCTAGCATTTTATATTGATTTTCTAGCATTTTATATTGATTTTCTAGCATTTTATATTGATTTTCTAGCATTTTATATTGATTTTCTAGCATTTTATATTGATTTTCTAGCATTTTATATTGATTTTCTAGCATTTTATATTGATTTTCTAGCATTTTATATTGATTTTCTAGCATTTTATATTGATTTTCTAGCATTTTATATTGATTTTCTAGCATTTTATATTGATTTTCTAGCATTTTATATTGATTTTCTAGCATTTTATATTGATTTTCTAGCATTTTATATTGATTTTCTAGTAATTTATAAGATTTTCTAGCATTTTATATTGATTTTCTAGCATTTTATATTGATTTTCTAGCATTTTATATTGATTTTCTAGCATTTTATATTGATTTTCTAGCATTTTATATTGATTTTCTAGCATTTTATATTGATTTTCTAGCATTTTATATTGATTTTCTAGCATTTTATATTGATTTTCTAGCATTTTATATTGATTTTCTAGCATTTTATATTGATTTTCTAGCATTTTATATTGATTTTCTAGCATTTTATATTGATTTTCTAGCATTTTATATTGATTTTCTAGCATTTTATATTGATTTTCTAGTAATTTATAAGATTTTCTAGCATTTTATATTGATTTTCTAGCATTTTATATTGATTTTCTAGCATTTTATATTGATTTTCTAGCATTTTATATTGATTTTCTAGCATTTTATATTGATTTTCTAGCATTTTATATTGATTTTCTAGCATTTTATATTGATTTTCTAGCATTTTATATTGATTTTCTAGCATTTTATATTGATTTTCTAGCATTTTATATTGATTTTCTAGCATTTTATATTGATTTTCTAGCATTTTATATTGATTTTCTAGCATTTTATATTGATTTTCTAGCATTTTATATTGATTTTCTAGTAATTTATAAGATTTTCTAGCATTTTATATTGATTTTCTAGCATTTTATATTGATTTTCTAGCATTTTATATTGATTTTCTAGCATTTTATATTGATTTTCTAGCATTTTATATTGATTTTCTAGCATTTTATATTGATTTTCTAGCATTTTATATTGATTTTCTAGCATTTTATATTGATTTTCTAGTAATTTATAAGATTTTCTAGCATTTTATATTGATTTTCTAGTAATTTATAAGATTTTCTAGCATTTTATATTGATTTTCTAGTAATTTATAAGATTTTCTAGTAATTTATAAGATTTTCTAGTAATTTATAAGATTTTCTAGTAATTTATAAGATTTTCTAGTAATTTATAAGATTTTCTAGTAATTTATAAGATTTTCTAGTAATTTATAAGATTTTCTAGTAATTTATAAGATTTTCTAGTAATTTATAAGATTTTCTAGTAATTTATAAGATTTTCTAGTAATTTATAAGATTTTCTAGTAATTTATAAGATTTTCTAGTAATTTATAAGATTTTCTAGTAATTTATAAGATTTTCTAGTAATTTATAAGATTTTCTAGTAATTTATAAGATTTTCTAGTAATTTATAAGATTTTCTAGTAATTTATAAGATTTTCTAGTAATTTATAAGATTTTCTAGTAATTTATAAGATTTTCTAGTAATTTATAAGATTTTCTAGTAATTTATAAGATTTTCTAGTAATTTATAAGATTTTCTAGTAATTTATAAGATTTTCTAGTAATTTATAAGATTTTCTAGTAATTTATAAGATTTTCTAGTAATTTATAAGATTTTCTAGTAATTTATAAGATTTTCTAGTAATTTATAAGATTTTCTAGTAATTTATAAGATTTTCTAGTAATTTATAAGATTTTCTAGTAATTTATAAGATTTTCTAGTAATTTATAAGATTTTCTAGTAATTTATAAGATTTTCTAGTAATTTATAAGATTTTCTAGTAATTTATAAGATTTTCTAGTAATTTATAAGATTTTCTAGTAATTTATAAGATTTTCTAGTAATTTATAAGATTTTCTAGTAATTTATAAGATTTTCTAGTAATTTATAAGATTTTCTAGTAATTTATAAGATTTTCTAGTAATTTATAAGATTTTCTAGTAATTTATAAGATTTTCTAGTAATTTATAAGATTTTCTAGTAATTTATAAGATTTTCTAGTAATTTATAAGATTTTCTAGTAATTTATAAGATTTTCTAGTAATTTATAAGATTTTCTAGTAATTTATAAGATTTTCTAGTAATTTATAAGATTTTCTAGTAATTTATAAGATTTTCTAGTAATTTATAAGATTTTCTAGTAATTTATAAGATTTTCTAGTAATTTATAAGATTTTCTAGTAATTTATAAGATTTTCTAGTAATTTATAAGATTTTCTAGTAATTTATAAGATTTTCTAGTAATTTATAAGATTTTCTAGTAATTTATAAGATTTTCTAGTAATTTATAAGATTTTCTAGTAATTTATAAGATTTTCTAGTAATTTATAAGATTTTCTAGTAATTTATAAGATTTTCTAGTAATTTATAAGATTTTCTAGTAATTTATAAGATTTTCTAGTAATTTATAAGATTTTCTAGTAATTTATAAGATTTTCTAGTAATTTATAAGATTTTCTAGTAATTTATAAGATTTTCTAGTAATTTATAAGATTTTCTAGTAATTTATAAGATTTTCTAGTAATTTATAAGATTTTCTAGTAATTTATAAGATTTTCTAGTAATTTATAAGATTTTCTAGTAATTTATAAGATTTTCTAGTAATTTATAAGATTTTCTAGTAATTTATAAGATTTTCTAGTAATTTATAAGATTTTCTAGTAATTTATAAGATTTTCTAGTAATTTATAAGATTTTCTAGTAATTTATAAGATTTTCTAGTAATTTATAAGATTTTCTAGTAATTTATAAGATTTTCTAGTAATTTATAAGATTTTCTAGTAATTTATAAGATTTTCTAGTAATTTATAAGATTTTCTAGTAATTTATAAGATTTTCTAGTAATTTATAAGATTTTCTAGTAATTTATAAGATTTTCTAGTAATTTATAAGATTTTCTAGTAATTTATAAGATTTTCTAGTAATTTATAAGATTTTCTAGTAATTTATAAGATTTTCTAGTAATTTATAAGATTTTCTAGTAATTTATAAGATTTTCTAGTAATTTATAAGATTTTCTAGTAATTTATAAGATTTTCTAGTAATTTATAAGATTTTCTAGTAATTTATAAGATTTTCTAGTAATTTATAAGATTTTCTAGTAATTTATAAGATTTTCTAGTAATTTATAAGATTTTCTAGTAATTTATAAGATTTTCTAGTAATTTATAAGATTTTCTAGTAATTTATAAGATTTTCTAGTAAGTTATAAGATTTTCTAGTAATTTATAAGATTTTCTAGTAATTTATAAGATTTTCTAGTAATTTATAAGATTTTCTAGTAATTTATAAGATTTTCTAGTAATTTATAAGATTTTCTAGTAATTTATAAGATTTTCTAGTAATTTATAAGATTTTCTAGTAATTTATAAGATTTTCTAGTAATTTATAAGATTTTCTAGTAATTTATAAGATTTTCTAGTAATTTATAAGATTTTCTAGTAATTTATAAGATTTTCTAGTAATTTATAAGATTTTCTAGTAATTTATAAGATTTTCTAGTAATTTATAAGATTTTCTAGTAATTTATAAGATTTTCTAGTAATTTATAAGATTTTCTAGTAATTTATAAGATTTTCTAGTAATTTATAAGATTTTCTAGTAATTTATAAGATTTTCTAGTAATTTATAAGATTTTCTAGTAATTTATAAGATTTTCTAGTAATTTATAAGATTTTCTAGTAATTTATAAGATTTTCTAGTAATTTATAAGATTTTCTAGTAATTTATAAGATTTTCTAGTAATTTATAAGATTTTCTAGTAATTTATAAGATTTTCTAGTAATTTATAAGATTTTCTAGTAATTTATAAGATTTTCTAGTAATTTATAAGATTTTCTAGTAATTTATAAGATTTTCTAGTAATTTATAAGATTTTCTAGTAATTTATAAGATTTTCTAGTAATTTATAAGATTTTCTAGTAATTTATAAGAAGCATTGTACCCTTCCCACACCACGTGGACCGAATACTGGGTTTCACTACGAGACCTTTACAAAAGCACTCTAATAAATGATAGCCCGCTAAGGATTCCGGTTCAGAAGCTAAAAAAAATATGAAAACACTTTCATTTTTTTATCTAAAACATTTTTCTATATTTTTTAGATTAAATCAGATTTTAGGATTTTTTATCAGATTTCTAATAATCTTTTTAAAAGACCATTTTACATCCTCGAATTCTTAACTAGATTCCAATTTACATCCTCCGAAACCACCATCAAAACCACCGAGAATGAAAAATAACTGATTTCACGTTATGTGCGCAGAAAGGAAAGTGCAAGAAGGATGCCGCCAGCACCTTGGAGTGCTACATGAAGGAATACGGTACGACTGGGGAAGAGACAATGGTAGCCATGTCTGTGATGGTGGAGCAAGCTTGGAGGAGGATAAACAAAGCTTGTATTGAGGCGAAAGGCAGTGTGCAGCCAGCTGCGCAATTTTTGGTGAATACGACACGGTCGCGAGAATCTTACTACCTTCATGGCAGGGACGGCCTCACCTACGGTCGTGACCTCAAGGACCTCATCACTCCCCTCTTCCTGAAGCAAGTCCAAATCTAACTTTGTTTTTTCCATAAATCATGTCTATGTTTGTTATCTGCGTCGGTGCGACATACTCTACTATGCTTTTGTCGCCAAAAATAAAAAGTGTTCAAGTTCTAACAGTCAAAAAAAAAGCTCAAGTTCTAACCAGAATGAGTCAGTGGTGACAACTTACTTATATGGTCCCTGACATTTTCATGCAACAACACAATATCAGCTTATTCTAAATCTACAAGTACAATAATTTTATGTCCTACAGCTTATAATTATCAAAAAGAACAACGTACTAAAAAATAACCTGAATCTTGACTCACATGAATAAAAGAGTCCACAGTCATTATTATAAGTATGTTGTACAACATGTGATTGTGTGTGGTTCAGTTGTACTTCAGAGGTTTATTTAAAACAATCAAAATAACTAATGCATTCATCTGTACAAATCTGTGTAGATGGGACGAGAGTGCGGTTTCGCTTCTACCAGAATACCTACGCATGTTTTACATCAAAACATTGATTACCTTCAATGAAATTGAGGATATGTTGGAACCGTCTGTGAAGCACCGCATGGCTTATGTCATAAAAGAGGTACCTTTTTACTCCTTATAGCCAGGAAGACAACAAACAGCAACTTGTGGTTTTGATCCATATATTGAACTTTATTAACATCAACTTTGTTTGCGTAGCGTTTTGTCCCAGGGCCGGATTTGTATATATATGTCATGTACGTGTACAATTCTTTTCAATTTTGCAGTTCAAATTGCAATCAAAATATTCCATCGAAGAGGTTAAGTGGTTCAATGGAAACAACACACCAAGCTTCAAAGAACGGCTAGACGTGTCGCTCAAGACCTCAGGCTTGAAATTGTTGTTCGTCACGGCGCTGGTGGGCGCAGGCCAAGTAGTAAACGACGAGGCATTTGAGTGGGCCTTTGCCATGCCTGACATGTTAAAGGCCACTGCAGAAGTGGGTCGCTTCCTCAATGACATCCCTTCATACAAGGTACAACACCATGTTTAAATAATACCCTCCATCCGTTCCTAAATGCTTGAGACATCATTTCAGTTTACTTTTTTTAGACAATGAATAAAATCTGGTGCCTATTTCCACTATACACTAGGGGTGAAAATGGTACGGATAAATATCGGTCATATTTGAGTTCGTATTCGAGTGGAAGGGTTTAATTAAATCCATCTGAATTTGAATCCAGGATAGTTAATATTGTGCTTCAAAGACACTATCTTTAAAAAAGAGCATCAAAGACCGATAACACACTATCTGTACCCGATCCAAATTTGAGAGAAAAAACTATCTGTATTCGTATATGCCTTGGTTCGTTTATCTCGAAGTAACTCTTTGAAAAATGAGACAGTAGGAGGTGTAGAACTAACGATCTCCGTCATGGTTGTATTTTTCCTCGTGCAATATTAAATAGATTTGAGCACTAGAACTTTCCAGGTTATCAATCGTGGACGGGGACTTGTTCCGTTTTCATGACGAAGCTTCCCTCTGCCCCGGCCTAAATCATTTGAGAAACATTTTTACGCACACGTGCTTCGGTCAGCAAGCTCTATAAATAGAGGCGCGTGTAGTTAATTATGCATTGCAGCCGGTGAGTAACTTGACTGAAAATATAGTGCTCACTGCTAATATGGCTGCAAGCAAGGACGTTGTTGCTGACAGGAAGATCGGCGACGCCTTTGATCCCTGTTTGTGGGGTGACTTCTTTGTGACTTATACTCCCCCTCTCTTGCAGGCATGTATCCATGGTTTTATAATTGCATCGACAGCATATTTCTTCTAATTCCTAGCCCTTTTCAATTATATAATATGTATGTGCGGGCATCCCACAGTATCCCCCAAGGCCCCCTGGATTCCTGACGCAGTACCGAGGTGGCTTGGGCGGCTCCCTGGCTGCTGAGACAACACGTTTTTTGAGGGCACTTGCGCTGCAAGGCTTCTTGCGGCAAGCCACGTTGGCCTTGACCGGGCAGGCGGCCGGCCACCCTCTGTTGTGGGTGCGGTAACTTCGGAGTGATATCTGCATTAGCATAAGTGGTGTAGTGTTTAACGGTATTGTCGCCTGTTAGAGCATTGTCGAGTCCACCCCACACGCCTGCGCTGTGTCGTATGGCTGAGCGTATTGTGTGCGTCCTGTTGTGTTTTTCATGGAGCCCTGGCGGTCATGGCAGAAACATGATGGCCATGCTCGCAACGATCGATGTAATAAAAAATATAAGAAGAAAGAAGCTCAGAAAAGCTGTTGGTTTCGGGCAGCACCAAATGGAACTCGTGTTCATCGCGTCAAAGCTCAAGTTTTAACCGTCAAAAACAAAAACGCTCAAGTTCTAACAGTCAAAAAAAAAGCTCAAGTTCTAACCAGAATGAGTCAGTGGTGATACACTCCTGTATATGTAACGGTTCAATACCATGTATTAGCTAGCTAGCAGGTCGAGCCTCGTCACCCGCTTAAGCCTGGAACGCACCATTGGCTTTTTCCTCCGCAACTTATCTTTTCCAAATATTCTTTAATTACATCTTTTGCAAATATGATATTGTGATCTGATTTCGTTTATTGTCAAACGTATTGTGCTCTCTTCATTTGAAGCACTACTACACAAACCATCATTTGCTGTCCTCATATGCCTCGGCACCCTCAAGATCCGGTGCTAATGCAACATCAGCACCGGGTCCAAAATTCGGGTGTCCTCGGGGAAACTTTACACCGGTGCTGCTTAGATGAGATGAAAATGAGGGTACACGCGAGCTAATAGGTCCTGAGTTCGAATCCTAGCAGCAACACATATTTTTTTTAGCGAGTGGGCAACTTTAGCACCGGTTATTTGACCTGGTGCTAAAGGCAGTGCTAACGGTATGCCCACCTGTCGGTGCTTTCATCACCGGCTGTTTACTTAGCCGCAGCGCTTCTCCGCGGCTCTCGATGGTAGGCAGTGCAAACATAGAAGAAGTATACTGGTTCGGGCAGAGTGTCCCTACGTCCAGTGTGAGCTGTTCGTGTTCCTTGTGCTTGGCTGCCTCAGGGCTTACAAGGGGGTGCTTGTAAGCTTGTTAGTGGGTTCAGTGGTGCAGTGAGTTATGCTTAGCTATTTTTGTGTTCTCTTGGATCCGGTCCCCCCTTTCCGAAGGCCCTTTCCCCCTTATATATGACTGGGGTCGGTTACATGGGGAGAAAAGAAAAGAAGAAGAGAGGGAGTCTGAGGTTAGAAGCCTCTGAGTGGGCATCCTTCATGGGCCCGCCTTCCACCATTGTCATTCCTGACCTGTTTTCGGTAGGTCGGTGGCCTGGCCTTAGTCATGCTCTTCTCTGCCACCACCAGAGCCACTTGTTTGAGCTCATGATGATGGCATGTCCATCACAGTGTTAACTGAGCAGGAGTAGTTTATTAGGAGGATACGGTGTTGATTTCATCGGGCGTCGCCTGGTCTCCCCCCGAGTTCTGCCGAGTGCTCGGGAGTCAATCTTGCAATCCACCACGGTGTTGGCTTTGGGATAGGATGAAACACTTTGGCCTGCCTTGGCCTGTTTCTTGCCTTTGCACATGCCATCTTGGCCCAAAATAGATCCGGAGGATGCCGCACCTCGAGGTGGGAATCGTGTCGCCTAGCCGGTGGAGGTGAGTCGGGTTCCATAGCTATATGTGCCTTCGTTTAGGCGAAGTGGCATGCTCCTAGGTCGGTCGGGGGCTTGCCACCTGTCCAACTTTGTTTGAGCCACCCCCGTCGTTCGGGTAGGCGACACGTACCCTGGTGGGTCATGTTTTCCCAATCGGTCGGGGATTGGGAGTTTGCCGTCTTCTCTGTCTTGTGACTTGCGCTAATGTTAGTGGAAATAGTTTTCCGGGTACAGGTATCCCACAGTATCCCCCAAGGCCCCCTGGATTCCTGACGCAGTACCGAGGTGGCTTGGGTGGCTCCCTGGCTGCTGAGACAACACGTTTTTTGAGGGCACTTGCGCTGCAAGGCTTCTTGCGGCAAGCCACATTGGCCTTGACCGGGGCAGGCGGCCGGCCACCCTCTGTTGTGGGTGCGGTAACTTCGGAGTGATATCTGCATTAGCATAAGTGGTGTAGTAACAGAAGAGCCTATAATAGGTGTTCTTTGGTTTCCTCTTTCGCCAAGATCCTTTCCATTGCCAAGATGTGGCATAGAAAAGCTTGGTTTCCTCGAGTTCGCTTCCGTCGCTGGGTTACGTGTCACACCCAGTTTTAAAGGCAAAACCAGGTGCATCTCATATGTGCGCCAAGATCAGTTTACACACATATGGTAGACGTCACAAGTGAATATCCATAACCATGCATAACGAAACTGTATGATAGTGCATTTATTACAAGCTCAGAGTTGACTCAAATGTCATAGCGGAAGACTTAAATAAACGTTCATCTAACGAAGCAAAAGTGACTCCATCTCCACGGGCATTGACTGGGGGAGACTCGCCTAGAACTCCTCAAAATCAGTAGTGAAATCCTCAAAATTCTCCCAATCTGAGCAGCATTCCGGTGTAGTAGATGCAATAAAAGAAAAACAACAAGTATGAGCACATGACGTACTCAGCAAATGTAATATGACATACAAGGCTGAGGCAAAAAGGTTGGCTGACCATACTGCAGTAAGCACTTTTAGTTGGTCAAGTTTTATTAAGCAACTATTTACTAGCAAATGAAAGTATATACCACCCACAAATTAATGAATGTCATAATCCCAACATAATCAAGTAACCACAATTTAATCCATGTTCAAGTATGATTATCATGTAAGGGTCCAGGCCGCTCTTGACCGTGAGCACGACTGTTATAACAGTTTTACACTCTGCAGATGTTGTACACTTTCACCATAAGCCGTGATTCCCATTGCCGAAGCATTGTACCCTTCCCTCACCACGTGGAACGAATACTGGGTTTCACTATGAGACCTTTACAAAAGAACTCTAATAAATGATAGCCCTGCTAAGGATTCCGGTTCAGAAGCGAAGCATAACCCTCCCTAATGAGGTCTGTCTCTTACCAAAGCCCACAACTCAAGAGGACCGAGCTATACCCTGTCAACCGCCACCCCCCATGCCCCTTTCGAGTAAAGCTACCATAAACTAGAGCACCTAATTAGTCAGTCAAAGCCAGAGCCACATGGCACTCATGGTTGTACTGTTTTCCTGGGTGGTTCTCCATGTTCCAATTAAAAAGATATGATCTTGCCAATTAATTATTTAAAAGAGTATATGGAACATAGAGTAGGGGTTCATTTAACCAATCCCAGTTGAGCTAGCTAAGCATCATCTACCATCAAAATTAATTAAGTAACCCAGTTTCGGGGACAGGAAAATATAGTGGCTAGGCAAATCCTTAAATAGGAACCCATCAAATTAAGACACATGCATGGGTGGTGAAATTGATAGTTATTAGGACATTTGCATGACATAATACACTTGCGTTCTTCCCAACTCTATTGCTACTCAAATCCTTCTCCACCAGTTGGTTCTTCAGAGAAATCCTCAAACTGGTCGTTTCCTAATCGCATCACACATTCACATGCAAGGAAACAATACAACAAATAAGAAACAGCACACCAATCAATTCCAACAGAAGAAAACAACAGCACAAAACTAATCTACGCGTTACAACGAACGCGTGAGCGCGAGAATCCCTAAAATCGGAGTTAAAACGAGAAAGATATGGCTTTTCTAAGGTTTAGGGACTTGCTGGCAAAGTTTTAAAAGTTCCAGGGGCTTAACTACAAAAAACCAGGGGCTAAAACATAATTTCGTATAAAACTACGAGGGCTAAACCATAAAATAACAAAACTTGGACCTCGGGCATAATTTTAAAACTTGCAGGGGCTAAAACAGAAGAAAAAAGACCTATTTGGAATTATTTTTGAACTAACTAGGACCGCGGGTTGATTTTCAAAAACTTCAGGGGCTCTTTAGCAAAATCGCCAGCGCTGAACGGTACTCGGTCTGTTTGACTTGGACTGGATCTAACGCGAACCGTTGGATTTCGATCGGACGGCCGGAATCAAATCGGGGTTTGTCTTCGCCGGCGGTGACGACGAACGCGACGGAGCTTTGCCAGAGAAGACCGATCTGGGGCTACACGGCTCGGCTCACGACGGGATCAAGCTCTACGGGCTCACTGGACCACGACGAGTCCATCTAGGGGGTTCTGGATGGCTAGGGACGCGCACCGACGACGGACCACGACGGCGGCGCCATGGGCGGCGGCGGAGCTCTCGGGTGATCGTGAACCTGGCGCTACGGTGCACCAGAGACGACGAGACTTGGTCGGGGAGGAAGAGAGGAAGATGGCGAGCTCACCGGGCTAGACCTCGACGAGCTTGGAGCTACGACGGCATCGGGCGGCGATGAACGGCGGCCGGCGACACTGGAAGTCGACGGCGAGCAATGTTAGCGCGGACGAAGCGAGGAAACGGAGCGCGAGCGACACAGGAGGATTGAGAGTGCGACGGCGGACTCACCCGAGGCAATTTCGACAAGAAAAGGCTCGGGACGGCGACCAACGACGGCGGCGGCTCGAGCTCGGTCAAAGGCGGCGGCTCGGGTTCTCGGTCGGTCTTCGATTGGAGAAATAGCAGCGGCGGTCGAGTTAAATAGATCGAGGAAGGGGCTTGGGCCCTCGCCTAGGCGTGCGTGCCCGGGTAGGACTCGGTGACAGTGGCGGATTGGACACGACCGAGAAGTCTGGCTCGGCTACAGTGGGGAAGAAGAACCGGACAGTCGGGCCCCACATGTCAGCGACCGAGAGAGAAAGAGCGACGGGGAGAAGTGGGACGGGCCGAAGTTGGGCCGGAAGTGGAACGGGCCGAGCGGGGAGAAAGGAATCGGCCCGGGGAGAAAGGAAAGAGTGCGGGGAGGAAAAACGAGCGGGAGAAAAAGTCCAGGGGGCAATCTTGGACTGGGCCAAGAGTGTTTTAGGAATGTCGGAACGTCTGATTCTCAACTGATGGTAGCCAGATCTCAAGTCAATCTTGGAGAAAACCTTAGCTCCTTTCAGCTGATCAAATAAGTCTTCAATTCTGGGCAATGGATACTTATTCTTGATGGTTACCTCATTCAATGAACGATAATCCTTTTGACTAAAATAATTATTAATGTGATATTTAAATTGATAAAAAGGCTAGAAATTCCAATTAATTCCTAGAAAATTTATTCAAGTCTTAATAAAATCCTAGAAAAATTCAAATGGTTGCTACAATTTAAATGTGATGAATTTTAGGGTGTTACAAACCTACCCTCCTTAAAAAGAATCTCGTCCTTGAGATTTAGACGGATTAGAGAAAATCTGAGGGAACTCTGCCATCAATTCATCCTCTCTTTCCCAAGTTGCCTCACTTTCCGCGTGATGACTCCACTGAACTTTACACATCTTAATCACTTTACTCCTAGTAACTCTTTCAGCAGTTTCTAAAATCTTAGCTGGGTATTCCCTATAAGTCAAATCATCTTACACATCCAACTCATCCAAAGGTAATTCTTCCTCAGGCACTCTAAGACACTTTTTCAATTGAGAGATATGGAACACATCATGCACATCTGACAGTCTGGCTGGCAATTCCAATTGATAAGCAACCTCACCTTTTCTATCAACAATCTTGAAAGGTCCAATGAAACGAGGAGATAATTTACCTTTCACATTAAACCTTGTCAAACCTTGAATAGGAGATACTTTCAAATACACATAATCACCTACATCGAAAGTTAATTCTCGTCTCCTTGTGTCTGCATAGCTCTTCTGCCTTGACTGAGCCATTCTTAAGTTCTCTCTGATAATCTGAACCCGTCTTTCTGCTTCCTGCAGTATCTCTGGATCAAACAACTGACTCTCACCAGTTCCATTCCAATACAATGGTGTTCCGCACTTCCTACCATAAAGTGCTTCGAACGGTGCCATCTTCAAACTAGCCTGATAACTGTTGTTGTATGAAAACTCTACATATGGAAGACTCTTGTCCCAACTACCTCCATGTTTCAATGCACAAGCTCTCAACATATCCTCCAAAATCTGATTAGTCCTTTGTGTCTGACCATCTGTCTGAGGGTGATATGCAGAACTGAAATTCAACTTTGTATCCATAGACTCATGCAACTTCTGCCAGAATCTAGATGTAAACTGAGTACCTCTATCAGACACTATCTTTTTAGGTACACCATGGAGACAAACAATTCTGGACATGTATAACTCTGCTAACTTAGCGCTGGTATAAGTAGTGTGAACGGGTATAAAGTGAGCTACCTTAGTTAACCTGTCCACAATAACCCATATGGAATCATATCCTCCTCGAGTGCGAGGTAATCCAACAATGCAATCCATACTGATTTTTTCCCACTTCCATTCAGGTACCTTGAGTGGCTGAAGCAAACCGGCTGGTCTCTGGTGTTCAGCCTTAACTCTCTGACAAACATCGCACAATGCCACATGGGCAGCCACATCCCTTTTTAGTCCATACCACCAATACCTTTGCTTCAGATCCTGGTACATCTTGGTGCTTCCAGGATGAATAGAATATGCGGAATCATGAGCTTCCCTCAATATCTGCTCTCTGATAGACTCGATATCCGGTACACATATCCTCTTTCTAAACCAAATTGTACCTTGATCATCTTTGGTGAAGTCGGGAGCTTTCCCTGCTAACATGGTTTCCTTGATTTCCTTTATCTTCTCATCAGTAAGCTGACCCTTCCGAATTTCTTGTTCCAGTGTAGACTCAACTTCCATTGTCACACCTTCTGTTTGATTCAGGAATCCTAAGTTCAGCTTTTCAATCTCTGCAAGCAACTCATCTGGTAACTGGCGACCAAACATTGCATTTACTTGTGACTTCCTACTCAACGCATCAGCAACCAAATTAGCCTTGCCAGGATGATAGTTGATCCCCAGATCATAATCCTTGATCAACTCCAACCATCTTCTCTGCCTCAAATTCAGATCTTTCTGAGTAAATATGTACTTCAGGCTTTTGTGATCCGTATACAGTTCACATCTGTTACCTAGAATATAGTGCCTCCAGATCTTCAAGGCATGGACAACAGCTGCAAGTTCCAGATCATGAGTAGGATAGTTCAGCTCGTGCTTCCTCAACTGCCTGGATGCATAGGCTATAACTCTGCCTTCCTGCATGAGCACACACCCAAGACCTCTACGAGAAGCATCACAATATATATCAAAGTTCTTGTGAATATCTGGCATAGCAAGCACTGGGGCTGTAGTCAACTTCCTTCTCAACTCTTCAAAACTGGCCTGACACGCTTCTGACCAAACAAACTCCTTGCCCTTCTCTAATAGCGCAGTAAGAGGTTTCGCTATTTTAGAAAAGCCTTCAATGAATCTCCTGTAATATCCAGCCAATCCCAAAAAGCTTATGATCTCAGAGACTGTGGTAGGAGGTTCCCATTCTAACACATCCTTAACTTTACTTGGATCCACTGCAATACCTCCATCAGTAACAACATGCCCAAGAAAAGACACTTGATTCAACCAAAACTCACCTTTACTAAACTTGGCATACAACTGGTTCTCTCTAAGAGTCTGCAACACCAACCTCAAATGCTCCTCATGCTCCTCTTCATTCTTAGAGTAAACCAGACTATCATCAATAAACACCACCACAAATTTATCCAAGTACTCCATGAACACCTTATTCATCAGATACATAAAGTAGGCGGGTGCATTTGTCAATCCAAACGACATCACAGTATACTCATACAATCCATATCTGGTGGTGAATGCTGTTTTAGGAATGTCGGGACGTCTGATCCTCAACTGATGGTAGCCAGATCTCAAGTCAATCTTGGAGAAAACCTTAGCTCCTCTCAGCTGATCAAATAAGTCTTCAATTCTGGGCAATGGATACTTATTCTTGATGGTTACCTCATTCAATGAACGATAATCCACACACATCCTCAGAGTACCATCCTTTTTACCACCACAAATTACAGGTGCTCCCCAAGGTGAAGAACTAGGACGAATGTAACCTTTATCCAAAAATTCCTTAAGTTGTTTCTTAAGTTCTTCTAGTTCATTAATAACCATTCTATAGGGTCTTTTAGAAATAGGAGCAGTACCAGGTAAAAGCTCAATAATAAACTCAATGTCGCGTTCGGGTGGCATACCTGGCAAATCATCTGGGAAGACATCCGGAAACTCACAAACAACTCTGATATCCTCTAAAGAAACACCGCTGGCCTGATTCACTGAGTAAGTTGAAGCTGAGGGTTGTGTGGCTCCGAATTCAATCTTCTCTCCCTGAGGGCTAGTCAACAACACGGACCTCTTGGCACACTGAATCACCGCATTAAATGCAGCTAACCATCCCATTCCAAGTATGACATCAATTCCCTCAGAGTTCAGGACTATCAAATCAGCAGGAAAATCTACCCCAACTATTTTCAGGTTAACTCGGGGACAGATAAAGTTGGCTTTCATGTTTCCACCGGGTGAGCTAACTAGCATGGAATTTCTCATAGGGACCATAAATATATTATACTTAGATACGTACTGAGCAGTAATAAAAGAATGAGATGCTCCAGAGTCGAATAAAACTCAAATAAAACCGATGCAGGGGCTGAGTTGACGAGGAACATACCAAGTACCACATCCTGGGACTCCTCTGCGGTCTCTGCAGCAACATGGTTCACCTTGCCCCACATCTGATTCTGCTGGCCCTTGTTGCTCTGGGGCGTCGGGTTCACATTCCTGTTCTACTGCTGAGGGGTATTCTGCCTAGGTGCACTGCCACTCTAGTGCTGTGGGGTCTGAGCATTCCTCTTAGGACAGTTGTGGACAAAGTGGCTGGGATCTCCACAAATGTAGCAGGTACGAGGAGTAGGAGTACTGCCTGGTGCAGGGGTCTTCACTGGAGTCTGAGCCGGGGTGGTCTGGCGGTTCTGCTGAAATGCTGGACGCTAAGGTGGAGGTGTTGACCGCTGACCCTTACTCTGCGCAAAGTTACTCCCTTGCCCACCAAAACGAACGGGCATGTTTTGCTGAGGCTGCTGGAAACGAGGGCGGTGTTACTGCTTGACTGTCCTGAGGCCATGAACTTCATCTTCTGCTCTCCCAACTCACGACGCTTGCTCTCCAAGCTAATAGCCTTATCCAGCAGTTTCTGAAATGTTGGGAAGGTATGAGACATGAGTTGATATTGGAGCGGCGGAATCAATCCTTCCAGAAATCGCTCCTGCTTCTGCTCATCATCCTTCACTTCATTTGGGGCGTAACGGGACAACTGGATAAACTTATCCCGGTACTCACTGACGGTCATCCCACCTTGCTTGAGTGAGAGGAACTCCTTCTTCTTCAGCTTCATGACACTAGCAGAAATATGGTGGCTCCTGAAGTTGGTCCTAAACTCCTGCCAGGTGATAGCATCAGGGATGGCATGAGCAGCAAGATAAGCATCCCACCAATCTGAAGTTGATCCTTCCAAGCGACCTGAGGCATACAGGCCCTTCTCCCTGTCATTACACTGAGCCATATCCAGCTTCTTCTCAACGGTCTTCAGCCAATCATCAGCATCAAGTGGATCTGCAGAGTGGGAGTAAGTAGGAGGTTTGTGACTCATAAACTCCCGGTGCTTGTCCCTCTGCTGGTTGTTGTTGTTGTTGTTCTGTGCTTGCATGGTTGCCAAGGTATTAGCCATGCCCTAGAGAATCTGAGTCTGGTTGGCGAGGATCTGATCCATTGCTGAAGATGCTTGATTTGGCGGAGGATTTGGATTGGGGTTGGCACGTCCTTGACAATTCACAGGTGGTTGATCCACTCCACTTCCAGACCTGGTGTTTACCATCTGGTGGTTAGAACATGAGGTTCAGAGGGTGGTAAAAAGATATAACTCAAATCATGAACAGATAAGAGTTAATGTAGAACTAGTTGCCAATGACGAGCAAATCAAATTCTGAAACAGATTCTGTTCATCTTAATTAAACAGTTGTAACTCTCATTATGTGTATCCAAAAATCATGATCTTTTGTCTGAACTTAGACTATACAATTCTAAAACTAACCCAACTTGAATCACCTCCATCGGAGTTTTGTAGCTCGAGGTATAAAATAAACAAGGCAGCTGTGTCAGGACCACGGGACAGATTCTGGTTACTCCAATAAAACAATTATATCTCTCTGCCAGAACCTCCAAAAATCACGAAACATTCCCAGAACCTAGGTTATCAAGTCCTTAATCCAATCCAACTGGATTTATGTCAAACGGAGTTCTGAAGCTCTAGAAACAATTCGGACAGTACCAGGATATCATGCAGCAGCGAGAACAGATTGTCGCATAGCATGATTTATGTGAGGGGTCCGATTATATGGGTAAGGTGATAGTTAAGGGCTAAGATCAGAGACCAAGATTACCCAAAACTAACTAAATTTATTTATTTAATAATTACTCAATTGTGGTCATCACTCCACAATTAAGTTCAATCATTACAAAGATCCAAATCACACACTTAGCACAAAAGCAAACATCTCTACCACACTTTTAAACCAACTAAAATACATGCTATGCACGAGTCTCAACGATTCTAAATGTATTGAACTAATAGAAGAGAGGGTATCCTATCTTAATATGTATGGGTGAAGCAACTAGACGATCCACCAAGCACTATCTAGCGGGGCGGTGAATGTCCCATCAACCCTTCTACATCTTCATCCAAGGGCGGAAGTGCTTCTCCCTTGAGTTCAGCTATCAGCCTCTTGTTCTTCCTTCGTTCAGCAGCGAGTTCTTCCCGCACCTCTTGTAGCTCTCTTGTGGTGTCATCGGCGTGCACGTTGAGCATCTGTGTGAACGCCACCTGGACGTTGAGCGTAGAGTTTACACCTGACGGTTGTGGCACAACCCCAGTTGGAGTGCCTTGCTGCCTTCGAGGAAGATATGCCCAAGCAGTGTGACGTACTTCAGCAGCTTCCTCATGACAAAACACAGAAAGTGCCCGCCTGGCTGCATCCTGGATTCCAGCTTCGAAAGTTGACCTCATGGCAATGGCGTGATGCACTGCAGCCTCTTTGGTTCCTCCATACTCATAATTAGGCTCCCGGATGTACACAGCGACTTCCTAGTCCTCAGGATAATTTGGATGTGTCCTCCTTCCACAATATTCTATCTCCACTGGGTAGTTCAGACGCTCGAAGAGCATTCGAAGCATCATAGGAAACCCACTGTTGCCTCCGTCGTGGTGGGGAATAGTCACTACCCACATGTCAGGCGGCGGAGAGGGTCCTTCACTTCCTTCAGATCCAGCTGGAGCGTTCCCTACTGAGTTGACTTCTTCGTCCATTACTTCCATCTCTTTAGGTTCGGGTTCCTCTTCTTGCACCGAATGCGACGAAAAAGAGGAAAGGGTGCTTGCCAATCTACGAGCACCTTGCCTTGTCAACACCATCTATGGTTTAAGCAAGAAAGGGGTGAGAACAGTTCTAAAGACATCAGAACCAGGTGAGATGGTGAAAAAGATAGACCAGAAAACAAAATCAAGGAGGAGACAATTATCAATGACCTGGATTAATAGAAAACTAAGCCAAGAATAGATAGACCAAGAGTAGTTAAGCAAATAATCCTTAGAGAAAGACCATTGCTATCTAGGCTTGTGTCCTACAGTCAACACAACTTTGATACCACCTCTGTGACACCCGGTTTTAAAGGCAAAACCAGGTGCATCTCATATGTGCGCCAGGATCAGTTTACACACATATGGTAGACGTCACAAGTGAATATCCATAACCATGCATAACGAAAGAGTATTATAGTGCATTTATTACAATCTCAGAGTTGACTCAAATGTCATAGCGGAAGACTTAAATAAACGTTCATCTAACGAAGCAAAAGTGACTCCATCTCCACAGGCATTGACTGGGGGAGACTCGCCTAGAACTCCACAAAATCAGTAGTGAAATCCTCAAAATTCTCCCAATCTGAGCAGCATTCAGGTGTAGTAGATGCAATAAAAGAAAAACAACAAGTATGAGCACATGACGTACTCAGCAAACTCCTGATGCAGGGATCAAATTCGAATTTAAACAGAATTTAAATTCCAACTTTGATTTACTAGCAACCAAAAATATATGCAACAGCATGAATGCAACAAAAACTTATTTTGACTAAAATAATTATTTAATATGATATTTAAATTGATAAAAATAATCAGGTAACCACGATTTAATCCATGTTCAAGTATGATTATCATGTAAGGGTCCAGGCCGCTCTTGACCGTGAGCACGGCTGTTATAACAGTTTTACACTCTGCAGAGGTTGTACACTTTCACCATAAGCCGTGATTCCCATTGCCGAAGCATTGTACCCTTCCCACACCACATGGACCGAATACTGGGTTTCACTATGAGACCTTTACAAAAGAACTATAATAAATGATAGCCCTGCTAAGGATTCCGGTTCAGAAGCGAAGGATAACCCTCCCTAATGAGGTCTGTCTCTTACCAAAGCCCACAGCTCAAAAGGACCGAGCTATACCCCGTCAACCGCCGCCCCCCATGCCCCTTTCGAGTAAAGCTACCATAAACTAGAGCACATAATTAGTCAGTCAAAGCCAGAGCCACATGGCACTCATGGTTGTACTGTTTTCCTGGGTGGTTCTCCATGTTCCAATTAAAAAGATATGATCTTGCCAATTAATTATTTAAAAGAGTATATGGAACATAGAGTAGGGGTTCGTTTAACCAATCCCAGTTGAGCAAGCTAAGCATCATCTACCATCAAAGTTAATTAAATAACCCAGTTTCAGGGACAGGAAAATATAGTGGCTAGGTAAATCCTTAAATAGGAACCCATCAAATTAAGACACATGCATGGGTGGTGAAATTAATAGTTATTAGGACATTTGCATGACATAATACACTGTTTTTGCTCAAATCCTTCTCCAATAGTTGGTTCTTCAGAGAAATCATCAAACTGGTTGTTTCCTAATCGCATCACACATTCACATGCAAGGAAACAATACAACAAATAAGAAACAGTACACCAAACAATTCCAACAGAAGAAAACAACAGCACAAAACTAATCTACACATTAAAACGAACGCGAGAGCGAGAAAATCACTAAAATCGGAGTTAAAACGAGAAAGATATGGCTTTTCTAAGGTTCAGGGACTTGCTGGCAGAGTTTTAAAAGTTCCAGGGGCTTAACTGTGAAAAACCAGAGGATAAAACATAATTTCGTATAAAACTACGAGGGCTAAACCATAAAATAACAAAACTTGGACCTCGGGCATAATTTTAAAACTTACAGGTGCTAAAACAGAAGAAAAAAGACCTATTTGGAATTATTTTTGAACTAACTAGGACCGTGGGTTGATTTTCAGAAACTTCAGGGGCTCTTTAGCAAAATCGCCAGCACTGACCGGTACTCGGTTTGTTTGACTTGGACTGGATCTAACGCGAACCGTTGGATTTCGATCGGACGGACGGAATCAGATCGGGGTTTGTCTTCGCCGGCGGTGACGACGAACGCGGCGGAGCTTCGCCGGAGAAGATTCGATCTGGGGCTACACGGCTCGATTCACGACGGGATCAAGCTCTACGGGCTCACTGGACCACGACGAGTCCATCTAGGGGGTTCTGGACGGCTAGGGACGCGCACCGACGACGGACCACGACGGCGGCGCCATGGGCGGCGGCGGAGCTCTCGGGTGATCGCGAACCCGGCACTACGGTGCACCGGAGACGACGAGACTTGGTCGGGGAGGAAGAGGGGAAGATGGCGAGCTCACCGGGCTAGACCTCGACGAGCTTGGAGCTACGACGGCGTCGGGCGGCGATGAACGGCGGCCGGCGGCACTGGAAGTCGACGGCGAGCAATGTTAGCGCGGACGAAGCGAGGAAACGGAGCGCGAGCGACACAGGAGGATTTAGAGGGCGACGACAGACTCACCCTAGGCAATTTCGACGAGAAAAGGCTCGGGACGGCGACCAACGACGGCGGCGGCTCGAGCTCGGTCAAAGGCGGCGGCTCGGGTTCTCGGTCGGTCTTCGATGGGAGAAACAGCAGTGGCGGCCGAGTTAAATAGGTCGAGGAAGGGGCTTGGGCCCTCGCCTAGGCGTGCGTGCCCGGGTAGGACTCGGCGACGGCGGCGGATCGGACACGACCGAGAAGTCCGTCTCGGCTATGGAGGGGAAGAAGAACCTGACAGTCGGGCCCCACATGTCAGTGACCGGGAGAGAAAGAGCGACGGGGAGAAGTGGGACGGGCCGAAGTTGGGCCGGAAGTGGAACAGGCCGAGCAGGGAGAAAGGAATCGGCCTGGGGAGAAAGGAAAGAGTGCGGGGAGGAAAAACGAGCGGGAGAAAAAGTCCAGGGGGCAATCTTGGACTGCAGGGGTGTAAAGTGGACTTTGCAAAGAGTTCAGGGGTCTATTTAACTTTTCTAGAACTCAAACAAAAGCAAATCAAATTCGAATTTAAACAGGATTTAAATTCCAACTTGATTTACTAGCAACCAAAAATATATACAACAGCATGAATGCAACAAAAACTTATTTTGACTAAAATAATTATTTAATGTTAGTGTCATGAACTCCGATACGATTAGTTCCTCATCATTCGAAGGCCAAAAGATGCATAATAAACAATAAAAATCCCCATTCAAGATGTCATGGTTCTTCCTCGGGATCAATATTCACTCCGATGGAGACGCACAACAGGAACGGCACAATGCATGGGGCGCACAGGGCCGGTGGCAGATCAGGGTCACAGGCTGCGGGAGGGGCAGACTTGGGGCATCGGCAGGGCAGCGAAATTCGAGGCTCCTAGGACAAGATGGAGGCGACGGCGGCGGCCTGCCCGTGGGAACGACGAGGCGATGAATGGAGTTGGGTGCGGCCGTGCGGCAGAGTACCAGAGTCTCGGAGCCTCCGCGCGACTGTTCCTGGGACTTGGGCCATAGGCCCATCAGGTCACCAACACGTCAATTACTAAATTACCCATTATTTATATCATATACTACCATTTACTAGTATAAGGCACGGTAAAAGACCTCAACATTGAGCCCCCTTCCTCCATCATCAAGTACTGTACTCAGTCTTGCATGTGCCACGACCGGATCCAGAACAAAAGGGGACCATTCTGGGTTGGCAAAGTTGGTTCATTAATCAGTTGTAGAGAATATATTTGGTGCCTCGAACCACTCGAGGTAAGTCAGAGCAACTACATCTTGACAGCCATGGTTTCCCGAAGGTTGAGCTTATTTGTCCTCTTAGAATAGTTGAAGGGTTGTCCTGTGAAAGAACAACAACTATATTGTTGATTTGGGAAAATAGTTGCCCTGCTGATCCTTATCTTTTTTGTCTTTGTCCTCCTTCTCCTCTGAGTACTCACTCTGCTTGATGATCTTATTGAAATAACGCCTTAAGATATGGCAGTAGTGCTTGTAGCCGTGCTGTGTCGAAAATATGTTGCTTTTACAATGGCTAGTTTTACTGATGCCCCAAAGCCGCATTGATGCAAAAATCGGCTGATGATCCTTGCAGGTCTAGCTGATTTGCTTCACTGCATAGGTCCTGTATATTCTTTGAGATTCCCGGCATGCTAGTCAATTTGATCTGAAATTGATAAGGGAAAAAATTTAATTACTATATTTGATACGAACGCATTGTTGGATTTCTAAAATGTCCTAACAATAGGAAGTAACCAATAGATATGATTCAGAATTATAATGATGTATAAAATGTTTCGCAAAAAAAAGTAATGATATATAAAATGAAGCATTTACTCCATCTCATCAGCTATGACCTGGTTGACTTTTATTTAGGGACTATTGTTACTGGTTATAAATTTTATAATAGGACTATCGTCTTCTTAACAGAAGATTAGATTTTGATAGGAAATACATGATAACTTTGAAAATACTTCAGCCGATAGAACTTGATTGAAAGTATTCTAATTGTTGCATTTTTACTAACACAACTAGGAAGAGATTAAGACATGCAGTCTTACAAGCATATGATTGATAAAAATCGATAACTTTGAACAAAACAGATTAAAACAAAAGTTACTAGAAATTTAGACAATATTCGGTATATTTTAATTCCATAAATTAGCAACAAATTCATGACATAAGTGAGTGATCCAGTGATAGCAAAGCATGTGCGAGTGTTTAAGTTAAATCTCCTAATTGACATGAACAATATGAGAAACCGTAAACAGAACTGAAACAAGTTCAGTGAGTACCCCGAGGTGGGACCAGTACCGGAGGTACCGGGTGCGCCGTTACCAGCTGGAGGAGTTGACATCCTCGACTGGCCTGCTTGAAGTAGTCGATCTAATTTGGTGCAGTGACGACTTGAAGCAGTGCAGTCCCTCGAATGGCCTCCTGGAATTAGACGTTCGCTTGAGGGAGACGGACGCTGGGACGTAGTCGTTCTGGTTGAGGAAGTGGCCACCAGGAAGTAGACGAAGTAGTCATTCACGGCGGCAGCAAGCAGGCGCGTTCGGAGGCAACTACTCACGCAAGCAGAGTGCGCGCAGAGCTTGCGTTGGGAATGCGAGAGAGCAACAGAACAACAGAGGGAGAGAGTGAGTGGTCTCCTGAAAGGAGTACCAGAGAAGAGAGTTTCGAGAGTATCTGCCAAAGGAGGAGAGGCCTCCTTGTATAGGCGCCTAGGATAGGAGAAGGGGGATGAACCTGGGCAGTCTTAACCAGCCATGATTCTCTGATCAGTAACGGCTATCAGTTACTAGTTGGTCCCTCATGCCAACTTCACAAGCGGTCCACCATTGGTCCACCATTAACTCCCTAGCATTTATTAGTGAACCTTTAATTCTTTTGATTAATTGAGACTAAAAAGGCCCAAGGCCCAATTAATCCAACAAAAGTTATGCGCTGTAAGCTTGAATCTAAGGTATTTGATATGTAGCGGTACTTACAAGCAAAGCCGAGGTCAAAGATGATACAACCATATTTAATCGAAGAACTAGCAGAGTAAAGCTACATTACTCATAAGAAGCCGAGAATAGAACATGTATTGATTGGTACATATGTACAGTCTCGCATGTCCCTTCAGTAATATTTTTCCAAATTGATAAGGTAATATTTATAACCACTCAAAGCGAATACAGAGTTTGGTATATTTGATTACCTTGACAAAACCGGGGATTTGAGTAACTAATTGTGACCTGCAAGCTACCCCCATGGGAGAGATATAATACAGTCTTCATCATCTAATACCTCAATTAGAATGGTATGTATTCTGACATGTTTGTAGACAGCTTCGTATTACCTTGATTTTCTTTTCCAGTCAATTGAAAGCTATGCATGCTGGCACCATCTTTAATGCAATGCAATACGCTCTTATGATTCTAGTTGCCTCCACCGGAATTCTTAGTCTGATAATCCCCTCCGATCTTACTCTGAAGATGCATGCACTCCCATTCACATCTTGGTGGCAATATAATGATCTCATCTCCCGTGCGACATATTCAGAGAAGTTAATTTAATGTCAAAATGCACCAGCCAACTGAAGTGTACTACTAGTACGACATTTTGCAGGACCTGACTCGTATATATTGTTTTCTTTTGTTCACAACACAACAAAGAGATAGGAACCAATAATGCTGCCATACAATACGTACGAGGAAGAGATGAAATTAAGCAGCAAGGGTTGGGATGGGAATATGAGGCAAAAAGGAAGTATTCGTTTCCATGGCTCTCAGGCGTAGCAAGACATCATTTAGGTTGCACACTGCATATACAGCCATGGTGAATTGTGGACGCATATCGGGTCCAATGACTGGCTTTGATCCATTGTGTCTGCAGTATTGGAAGTTTATTAAGCTCAATGGCTGCGGAACAAAACAAATGCTTACAGCATGTATTATGAGCCAGCATGCGTAGGCCGGCTGCAAGCGGTTCCATCATGTATTATGTAAAAAAAGACATATAAGCATAGAATATAAGGAACTAATTGTGACCAGGGATTTGAGTAACTAATTGTGACCTGCAAGCTACCCCCATGGGAGAGATATAATACAGTCTTCATGATCTAATACCTCAATTAGAATGGTATGTATTCTGACATGTTCGTAGACAGCTTCGTATTACCTTGATTTTCTTTTCCAGTCAATTGAAAGCTATGCATGCTGGCACCATCTTTCGTGCAATGCAATACGCTCTTTTGACTGTAGTTGCCTCCACCGGAATTCTTAGTGTGATAATCCCCTCCGATCTTACTCTGAAGATGCATCCACTCCCATTCACATCTTGGTGGCAATATAATGATCTCATCTCCCGTGCGACATATTCAGAGAAGTTAATTTAATGTCAAAATGCACCAGCCAACTGAAGTGTACTACTAGTACGACATTTTGCAGGACCTGACTCGTATATATTGTTTTCTTTTGTTCACTACACAACAAACAGATAGGAACCAATAATGCTGCCATACAATATGTACGAGGAAGAGATGAAATTAAGAAGCAAGGGGTGGGATGGGAATATGAGGCAAAAAGGAAGTATTCGTTTCCATGGCTCTCAGGCGTAGCAAGACATCATTTAGGTTGCACACTGCATATACAGCCATGGTGAAGTGTGGACGCATATCGGGTCCAATGACCGGCTTTGATCCATTGTGTCTGCAGTATTGGAAGTTTATTCACCTCAATGGTTGTGGAACAAAACAAATGCTTACAGCATGTATTATGAGCCAGCATGCGTAGGCCGGCTGCAAGCGGTTCCATCATGTATTACGTAAAAAAAGACATATAAGCATAGAATATAAGGAACTAATTGTGACCAGGGATTTGAGTAACTAATTGTGACCTGCAAGCTACCCCCATGGGAGAGATATAATACAGTCTTCATGATCTAATACCTCAATTAGAATGGTATGTATTCTGACATGTTCGTAGACAGCTTCGTATTACCTTGATTTTCTTTTCCAGACAATTGAAAGCTATGCATGCTGGCACCATCTTTCGTGCAATGCAATACGCTCTCACCCACCAGTCGCGTAAAAGTTCAAAGGAACTTTGCACCCAACCACGCACATCAACACTTCCGAGGTGTGACTGCATAGGGACGCTACGAGGCTTTCACAAGACACCCTAACAAGTCAGTAGCCGCTGGAGTACTATACGGCGGTGAAAACTTAGGCACCGAGATCGACGTACGCCCACGGAGTCCACCGTGAGGGGGTCGATGGCGTCCGGAGCGTGGGTATCGCACCCATACTGCGCAACGTGCAGAGTTCTCATAATCCCACAGGGACTCTGACTGGGAGAACGCCAGCTCAGAAGTATGGCAAGTCCTCAGGAAACTCCACCTCATAGTTAGCCTGACTCCAATCTGTTACCCATCCGGGATTTTGCCCAAAAATAATAAATACAACAAGTGTAAGTAATGGGAATTACTTACCCTCGGTAACCACTGCCAAGCTAGAGACGTGCAAGCTACTTGACCAAGACCAGAGCCATTATAGTTCCGGCGGTGGCAACAGGCTCCTGGGTTGCCGCTTTAAGAACCAGTCCTTAGAGGGAGACACTAGAGCGAAGCACACAGCACATGCTCTAGCTCCCCAATCCATGTTACTAAAAAGCAAGTTTTATCATTAAAGTTGAAGTGGACCATTAAGTCAATATTTACAATTAATTAAAGGTGACAGTAGTTGCACCTAGCAAAATGCTACCCATATGCAAAAACCCATAGGAATACAAGTACAGGGAAATAAATACTAGGTACAACCTTAATGGTAAACAATATTAGACACATGCGTATGTAATGAACAGTGTATTAAAAGTGAGATAGGTAGCAAGGATTGTCCGTGCGATAACTTGCCTTCCTTGGAGTAAGGCTGCTGCTGTAAATCCTGCTCCGGCACGTCCTCAACGTACTCGAAGTCCAAAGCTACGGGCTCGCCGACTGGACACGATCATCACACACGCATTCCAAAGCAATCATTACATGCAAACAAATTAAATCTATTAGAAACAGTACATCAACAGTAAAAACAGGAGCTAGAAATAATCTACGCTTCGCTACGAACACGTGAGCGCGAGAATCACTAAAATCGGAGCTAAAACGAGAAAGTTATAGCGTTTCTAAGATTCGGGGGCTTAAACGAATAAAACAGGATTTTTCTGAATTTATTTTTGAACTGAAAAGGACCTCGAATTAATTTTCAGAAAGCTCAGGGGCTCTTTAGCAAAATCGCCCGCGCTGACCGGTACACAGGGGGGTTGACTCGCGCTGCGGCCGTCGGATCTGGATCGGACGGCTCAGATTTAAAACGCGAAGGGGTATGGCTGGATCTAATCTCGCGCGTTGATCTCGGATCGGACGGCCCGGGATTCGGGCTCGCCGGAGACGAAGGGGACGCGGCGGCGCCGCTCGGGCTGACGGCGAACTTCGCCGGAGTAGCGGATATCTCGCGCCAGGAAGCTCGGCTTTCGACGAGACTGGGTCCTACATGCTCAGGAAGCCATGGCGGATCGATCTAGGGGGTTCAAGTCGTCCATCGGCCGGCGAGAGGGTCGGACGGCGACGAGCGGCGGAGCGGGGCTCCGGTGAAGTGCGGGGAGGGGGTTTTGGCTCGGTTTTGGGTCGGGTTTTTGGCTCTGGAGCCTCTGTGAACAGCGGCGATTGCTCCTGTGGGGTTCTAGAGGTGCATGGTGTGGTGTAGCGGCCTGTCGGCGATGACCAGCGGTCGGCCGACGGCGAGGGTCGCGGGGAGCGATCTACGGTGCATAAAGGCTGAAATTGAGGGGAGGAGGAGCTTCGTTACCCCCTGGCGATGCTCCTGACGCGAGGAATCGGCCGGAGGGGTGGCGGAGCGACGGGTCGACGGCGAGCGGCGGTCGGTGGCGTCGGTGCTCGCCGGCGATGGTGCTCCAGTGCACGGGAAAGGGCTCGGAGTAGCTTGGCGTGCTCCACTCGGCTCGGTGAAGATCTTCCGGGGCTCGGGCGGGGCGATGGCGTGCCGGAGCGCGACGACGACGGCGGCCGGCGAAGTTCGAAGCTCGGTGGCTCGGGAGCGGCGCGAGCGGCGGTCGGCGGCGCTGCTAGGGTTTCGGGTGGTGGGTGAAGGGGGTGGTGGTGTTGCGGATTAAGTAGGTGCGGGGCAGGGCCGTCTCGGCGTGCGGGTCAACCGCGGCAGGCCCGCCACCACCGCCGCCGAGAATGGAAGGTAGGAGGAGGAGCTGACGGGTGGGGCCGGGCTGTCGGTGGGGAGAGAGAGAGGGGGAGGGGTGCGCGGCTGGGCCGGCCTGGGCTGCGGGGAGAGCTGGGCCGGGGCGCGCTGATGGGCCGAGGGAGAAAAAGAGAAAGGAGAGGGAGAGCTGGGCCGGGGCGCGCTGATGGGCCG